>CANNZV010000699.1:389174-623867 GCA_947561585.1 Caprella mutica | reverse complement strand
CCCATTTCCTCTGATAAAAAGAATTGAATAACTCCGTAGGCAAAATAAAGGCCACTTAAAAACATTATACTCCCAACAATTAATAAGATCATCCAATTTTTTATTGCCTTCCCTATTTTAAGAGTAACTTCATCCACATCCTCTATAGCAACGGTTTTATATTCAAACCTATCCCTAAGCCAATGTAAATGATTATCACTAATCCCCAAGTATTTATCTTCAAATAAATATTTACTTTTCATCTTATTAGTTATAAAATTAATAACTCAATTAATTTAATATTAAAATTAATGACTACATATTGCTTGGCGTAAGTTACACAGATTTGAAATATAATTTTATTGGTAACTGTTCAGCATGGCAATGAAGAAACGAAGGCACAAAGTTCTTTGATAAGATTTTGAATTAACAACACAATTACAAAAAACACCTACTCTCCTTTTTTCATTTTCTTTTTAACTTTCTCTAAATTTTCAATATAAAGGTCAAGTTGTGGGTCGTCATTTTCTTTTCCCAAATCTACTAGACTTGTTAAGCATTGATTATCAGAAAAATAGGATATTTGTGCAAAAAAATGATAGCATATCAAAAAATAAAAACAGACCGTCAATTTAAAGCCTCAACAGGAAAAAGTAAAAAAGAATTTGAACTATTATTATCAGATTTAGAAAAATACTACGAATCAAAAAATGGTCAAACCTATGAGGAACATATAGAAGAAAATGTCATTGAGATACCCAAATTAAAGACATTAGGAGAGGCGTTGTTTTTTGTATTGTTTCAAATGAAGAATGATTTAACATGGGATAGTTTGAGTGTGGTATTTGAAATGTCAAATGCTTCAGCATGGAATAACTTTAACGCATTTTCAAAATTATTAGAAGAGATGTTAGAAAAAAAAAGTGATGCCTAAAAGGCATTATGGAAGTGTAGAGGAATTTGAAAAGCATACAGAGTCAGCCGAAGAAATAATTTTTGATGGTACCGAAACTCCGATAGAACGTCCAAAAGGCAATGATAATCAACGAGTTAAGTATAGCGGAAAGAAAAAGACGCATACGAATATAGCATTAATTCTATCGGATAAGAATACAAAGATTTATTATGTCAGTCAATTGTATGATGGTAGTCAGGTTGATTTTGGAATATTAAAAAAAGAGTTTCCACCGTCAAAAGATTGGTTTGGTAAGAGGAAGCTATTATTGGATTTAGGATTTATAGGTTTTAAAAAAGTGTATAATGTAAAAGAATTGTTACTAGGAGAGCGAAAAAAACGGAAGTCAAAAAAAAATCCTAACCCAGAATTGACACCAGCACAAAAAGAGAATAATAGAAAGATAAGTAGAGAAAGAATTTTCGTGGAGCATGCCATTGGGAAAATGAAAATATACCGCATTTTAAAAAACAGATGTCGAATAAAAACAATAGAATTACAAAATAGAATTATTGGTTTAGCAGCAGGGCTTTGGAACTACCATCTCAGCCTAGCAAATTGATAATCAATGCTTAACAAGTCTACTGCTTTTTGATAGTTTGAAATAGAATTTTTCAAATCACCATTTATCGCCAAAGCTTCAGCATAACTATCAAAAACATTCGCTGAATTTGGATGTAAAATAGTGTTAACTTTAAAAATAACCTCAGCAGTTTTTGGTTTATTCATGCCCATCAAATAATCATATCCCATCATATTTATTTCCCATTCTTCAATGACTTCTTCCTCTTTGCATTTTTTAAAACTTTTTAAAACTAAATCATCAGATGAATTTGAAGAATAATTTTCTAGCGTTTTATTTAAATCCAAAAATAGTTTGGTTATTTTTTTATTGGTTTTCCGTCTATAGTCCTCTGCTGCAATCTTAGCCAATTCATGAGCTTTATCCATAGTTTCTTCAGGCTTCGTGGGCACCTCTGGAATTACTCCTACTCCTTCCCAACTTGTTTTGGTAATAGGATTGATCGCTCGACCAACTGGAATAAAAACAGATAATTCTTTATTAATCCCCATGGTGCCACCAGGATTAGCACCTCCACCAGTAGTTTGACCTACAAGTGTTGCTCTTTTTTGAGTTTGCATATTATAAGAAAATTCTTCCGCTCCCGAAAAAGTATAATCGCTTGTAAGAACAAAAAGAGGAACATCTGGCATCTTTTTACCATTCACTTTATCAAGTGTCCAATATTCTATGGTCTTATTTCCTTCTCTATAATTTAAACTATTAAGATGTAATTTTTTATCAAAAAAGTAACTACATAGATATTGAACCATTGACGGATCCCCTCCTCCATTTTTACGTAAATCTATAATTACTGCGTCAGAAGTGGATAATAATTTCATGTAATTATCAGCTATAGGACCTCCAGACTGAACACCATGAAATCCTCTTAAATCAAGATAACCTACATTTCCTTCCATTTTTTTCACGCCATAAAAACCACTAGTTGCTCCACGTGAACGGTGAATATTAAAAATACGATCTTCAATCATTGCCTCTGGAGTATTTGGAGCCGACTTACGTGGACGATTGGGTCTGATTCTCATATGTTTATCTTTATTGATAGCCTGAACAGATTTGGTAAGTGCATCCGCAAAAGTTTGCAATGAACTGAACTCTTTAAAATGACCATTTTTTAATTGCTCTCTTAAATGGGTTTCCGTTTTTTTAGCGACCTCTGGATAAATATAAAAGTCATTCATCAATTTGGATAATTGATTAACTACGTCCTCTTTATATTTATCTGAAAGAACGGTATCCTGAGCATTTAATAATTGTGAACTTAGAATAAAAAAAAGAACAAGAGTAAATTGAAGGAGATTTTTCATCAGCATTTTTTTTATTTCGTTAAAATTGAAATTGCTTGGGTGAGAATATTAGTTAAGGAATGCGAAATAAATAGATTCAGAGTTTTCGCTGTTTCTTTTGCCCTTATTTTCCACTTTGAAATCAATCATTTATCCAGATAAACTCATGCTTTCAAAGCAAAAACTAAGAACAAAATAAACGACCGAAAATTCTGAATCTATTTATTTCGCATTCCTAAAACTTCCGACAAAAATAAAAAAATGAATTTGTAAAAATCATAAAAATATAATTCGATGTGTTAAATAGTTGTTATTATCTCATGCTGCATAAAAACGATTTATCGTCTTTTTTTTTCTTAAAAAAAACGAAATCAAAATTCAGGATTTTACAAAAAATGATTTTTTGTATTTGTTTTACATCTTTGTTTTAAATGGTAAAGCAATCGTTTTTAAAGTTGTGCTATCAGCAGTTTTAAATTCTTCAAAAGTGTTTTTCTCCTGATGATAAGGATGAGTTTCTAATTCTTCAATTTCCAAAACAGGCGCAATACAAACATCATGTCCCTTAAAAATTTCTACCCACTTATCTCTTGTTTTTGTTTTGAAAAAATCTTCCACTTCCTTTTTCGGGAAAACGTCAACAAACAATTCCATTGGGTTTTTTCTTTTCCAATCTTCTTTTCCAATCACTTCACAGATGTTGTTCCAAAATTTTATTTCCATTGCTGCAACAGAAAGCCATTTACCATCCTTACATTCATAAGCAGAATAATTGACCGTAGTTTTTCCATTGATAACATTAAACTTACGGAAATCTAATCCACCACTATGCAACCCATATGGAACTGCCAAAAATGGAGTCATGGCATCACAAAGAGCAACATCTACATAACTTCCCTGCCCTGTTCTAAAGCGTTGGAGTAGTGCAGCTTGAGTTGCCATCACCGCTGAATAAGCGCCTCCAATATCTGCTAATTGAGTATCAGGAACTACAGGTTTTCCTTTTTCATCTTTTATCAAACTCATGATACCAGAGTACGCGAGGTAGTTAAAATCATGTCCTGCCTCATTATTGTAATTACCTTGTTGGCCATATCCTGTAATAGAAACATAGACAATATTGGGGTTTACTTTTTTTATAGATTCGTAATCCAATCCCCATGCCTGCATAGCTCCAGGTCGAAATTGTTCGATAAAAGCATCTGCATTTTTTATCAACTCTAAAAGTTCAGTCTTGCCTTCCTCAGAATTATAATCCAGAATTTTTGAAATTTTATTATGATTAAGTTGATGAAACAAAATGCTTGCTCCATCTACCTGTTGCCCACTTGCCCTTGCATAATCCATTCTTTTGGGGCTCTCAATCTTGATGATTTCAGCGCCCATTTGCGCTAATAAATGTGTAGCCAATGGACCTGGCAATAACCTAGTCATGTCAATTATTTTAATGCCTTGAAGTGTACTCATATTTTTTTTTGAATAGAAAAATAAATGCCTAATGGTAATTAGGCAAAAATTATTTCCTTTAAATAATCCATTTAAAACAAAGGTGCATGTAACAATCCTCCATCATTTACAATAGTCGAACCAGTCATATACGAGCTTGCATCAGAAGCTAAAAATACCGCCAAGCCAGCCATCTCATCGGGAGTAGCATATCTGCCTAAAGCTGCATTTCTTTTTAGACTTTCATGTGCGGCTTCATCCTTCAAAAGGCCTTCACTTAATTTGGTTTTCACATATCCCGGACAAATCATATTTACACGGATATTATATTTTCCCCATTCGATAGCTTGATTTTTTCCCAACATAATCATCGCCGCCTTACTCAAGTTATATGCGGTCATTAATTTAGAAGGGTGTAATCCTTCAATAGAACTGATATGAATAATACTTCCACTCTCTTGTTTTTTCATGATTGGAAAAACCAAATTACTTAGTGAAATGGCAGAATTCAAATTAATATCCATCGTTTTTTGGTAAACAGATTCTGGCATTTTATGGAGTGGACCATAGTAAGGATTCGTCCCAGCATTATTGACTAAAATGTCGATACGTCCATATTTTTCCATCACCTTTTTTACCAATGCTTCTCGATGGTCAGGATTAGCAACATGGCATTCGATTCCAATTGCAGATAAACCTTCTGATTGAAATTGTTCTGCCACTTTATCTACAGCTTCTTGTTTTCGGCTACTCACTACGACCGTTGCTCCAAATTCTGCCATGCCTCTTGCCATGGCTTCACCAATTCCTTTTGATGCCCCTGTGAGAATGGCAACTTTTCCTGTTAAGTCAAATTTTTCTTTTATCATTTTTTAAAGATATCAGGAAAAAGCTATCTGAAATCTAGTGGTAACCAAACCAATATTAGATTTCAAACTACTTGTTCCTTTTTTTATTATAAAATTATTACACCTATTCAGTATACTTTACCAACTCCATGGGAGAGCAGAAGGGAGTAAAGCTAGAGTTAATTCGTAAAACCTATCGCTTTAAGAAACCTTGCTCTCTCTCTTTCCCAACTCACGGGTTTCGCAAAGCTGTAAGCAACCACCCTAAATAGTCACGAAGACTCAAAAGCACAAAGTTTTTTTTGATAAGAATTTAAGTAAAAAATCAAATTCATTTTAAAATCTTCGTATTTCGAACCATTCTCAATACTTTTCCTTCTTTCACTCAAATATGATAAAATCTCAGATATTATAAAACAAGTCCTTATCGAGATTTAGAATAAATAAAAGACTTTAGTATTTTTGGTTGATGACATTTTATTTTTTCAATTAGAAACTCAGATATGGACGCATTTGCAAAAGCACTACTTTTTATGTTACCTGCTTTCTTTATGATGATAATTATTGAAGCAATTTATGCAAAATACATAGGAAAATTTAATTTCCGAACCATGGATGTAGTCTCGAGTCTTAGTGCAGGAATGACCAATGCCTTAAAAAGTGTTTTAGGATTAACCGTTTTAATTGTTGGTTATGATTATTTATTTAAAAATTTTGCGCTAATCGAACTCGAAACAAATTGGGTTACTTATACCTTAGCATTTATTGCTTTGGACTTTGCCACTTATTGGTACCATCGACTAGCTCATCATGTCAATATTTTTTGGAACAGACATGTCATTCATCACTCAGGAGAAGATTTTAATACGGCAACTGCCTTACGACAATCCATTTCAAAATTTGTCAATATTAGTGTTTTTTTTATGCTACCAGCCGCATTGATTGGGATTCCTCCGATTGTCATTGCTATCGTTACACCAGTTCATCTTTTTGTCCAAGTCTGGTATCATACTGAGCACATTGGAAAGTTAGGTTGGTTGGAATATATCATTGTTACGCCTTCGCAACATCGAGTACATCATGCAGTCAATCCTATTTATAGAGATAAAAATTTATCACCTGTTTTTTGTATTTGGGATAGAGTGTTTGGTACTTTTCAAGAAGAACTAGATGAAGAACCCTGTGTCTTTGGAGTGACTCGACAAGTGAATACATGGAATCCCATTTTAATAAATTTAGATCATATCTGGTTATTGATAAAAGATGCATGGAGAGCAGAAAGTTGGTGGGACAAATGTCGAATTTGGTTTATGCCTACTGGCTGGCGACCAGCGGATGTTATGGAAAAACATCCTATCATTTCAGCAGATTCTAAACAGTTTGTCAAATACGATACTGCTGCTTCGCCGAGTCTTAAAGTATGGACTTGGGTTCAGTTTTTAGTTTTAGTTTTGATGGTATTTCATTTATTGTATATGCTAGTGGACATAGGGAATCCAAATATATTTATATATGGTGCATTTATGTATTTGATGGTTTATAGTTATACGACTTTGATGGATCTTGATGGAATTGCTTTTTGGTTGGAAGCAATCAAATCGGTAATTGGTTTGGCAATTATTTTCACTAATGGAGATTGGTTTTTGGTGGATAGTATTTTGCCTTTTGGGACAATGTTGGTAGCTGCTTATCAAGTAATTTCTTTGGTAGTAGTTGGATGGTTTGTATTTAAGGAGATAGGTTGGAGGGAAAAGAAAGTGAGTTTGGGATGAATTGTGATTTTAAATTATGATGATTTAACAAGCGATGAAATTTTGTTAAAACTAAAAATTGATAATGTCACTTAGGAATGGAAAAATGATAAATCAGAAGGTTAATCTCCAAAATCAAACATTTACGGGTACGGATTTATAATTTAATACTCCAACATTTGCAAAATAGGACTTCTCCACCCCTTTTTTAATATACATTTGTGAACAGATAATCACTCACTTCACAAATTAAAAATTATGAAACAACGTCAATTTCAACTCACATGGAGTACACTTTTATTATTTTGTTTTTTCAATTTATCATCAATTGAAGCACAAATTGATCCCAAATCAAAAGAAATGGCAACAGCTATTGACTCCATATTTTCCGATAAAATGGATATGTCCGCTCCTGGTGCCAATGTAATTGTAATGAAAGGAAAAGAACTCATTTATTCAAAAAGTTATGGATCAGCAAACTTGGCTTTTGATCTTCCTTTAAATGAGGATTCAGTTTTTCCCTTACCCGATTTTACAGATCAACTAGTTGCCTTTTCGATTTTCCAATTAGAGAAAAAAGGTCAAATCCAATTAACCAATCCAGTAAATAAATATTTACCAGAACTAGGATTTCAAAATAATATTTCTATTTCTCATTTATTAAATCACACTAGTGATTACCCTGTCATTGGTTCTTTGAGATTAATGGCTGGCTGGAATTTTTCAGATCCATTTTACCATAATGATTATATAAACTTAACCAAGAAATCCACACAGAATTTAAGGCCAGATACTTATATTCAGCATAACCATGCAGGAGCCAAAATTTTACAAATGGTGGTGGAGAAAGTATCAGGAATGAAATTTACGGAATACGCTGCAAAAAATATTTTTCAGCCACTAGGTATGACGAATAGTTTTGTTCTAGATGAAAATTTTAAAGAAATTCAAAACTCATCCATTGGATATAACCATACTGATGCAGGATATTCTAGAGCACAATCTACAGTATATGAAGGAGGATGTCCTATGACTTATTCCACTCGTAAAGATTTTGAAAAATGGATGTTAAATGTCCAAACTAAAAAATTTGAAGGTGCAATAATTGAAAAACTAGATCAAGCACTTTCGATGAAAGGAGTACCTCAAAAAAGAGCCAATAGAAATTACTGCATCGGTCAACATCAATATTATAAATTTTTAGGAGAAGATGAATTCTATTTTATGGCTAGACAAAAAGGTCATTCTTGGAAATGGATACGATTAAAACAATCAGATTTATCTATTTTAGCCATCAGTAACCTTAATGCTTCTATCAGTAATAAGGTCAATGCTATCGCTAGACTTTTGGCTACTCCAAAGGAAGAATCATCAAATGAAGAAGAAGAAGCTAAAACAGTTCCTATCAAAATGTCTACAAAAGAATTGGAAGCATATACTGGTTTCTTTTGGGATGAAAGATATTTGTTTACCACAGAAATAAGTATAAAAGATGGTGGCCTTTATTATACGGACTTACATAATGGGTGGAATTTTGCATTGACTCCACTCTCAAAAACATTGTTTGAAGCGCCTCCTTGGAATCAGGTGGAATTCACGAATATGAATGGGCAGAAAAATTTAAAACTCATTTTAATGGATGGACGAGAATTACCTTCTAAAGGTTATGACCCAGAAATTATAAAGGCAAAAGGCTTTCCTAAATATCAAGGAATTTATTCTTCTGAAAAATTAAACTCATTTTTTAAGGTAGTCATTGAAAATAATAAACTGATATTAAAGCGGAGTAGAAAGCCAGATCTTGAGTTGGTTCCGATTGGAAAAAATAAATTCAGTTCTGAAGAAATTGATTTTAGATTAATAGAATTTCAAGAGGACAAAAAGAATGCTATTTATCAAATGACAATCTCAAATACAGTTTTGAAAAATGTTGAATTTCAAAAGCAGTAATTTTACGAACCACGAACTATGCTAAGTTCTATAGTTCGTGGTTCGTCACATTTTTAGAATAATCATTTAATTTGCTAAATTCCAAAAAGAAAGTATTTTTGAAAGAAATTTATAGGATGTCCAAATTCTAAAATCCTCACAATTATTTTTTCAAAACTACATGCTACGTATATCCTTCTTTTTATTATCTTTCTTACTCACTCAAATTTGTTTCGGACAAATTGCTTCTTCTCCATTACATTTCGATCACCTCACTATCAATGATGGACTTTCCCACAATACTGTTTTTTCCATTTTACAAGATCAAGATGGTTACATCTGGATTGGTACTCAAAATGGTTTGAATAAATATGATGGTTATTCTTTTGAACTGTATCAATCTCAAGGAATTGAACAGGATCAATTTGGTTTTAGAGGAAAACATATCTCTACTTTATTTGAAGACAAAGCAGGCAATCTATGGGTCGGAACCAATAAACATGGGATAAATTTTAAAGCTAAATCAAATGACAGATTTATAAATCTTCAATTTGATTCCGCTTTTGTTTCCATTAAAGGTTTTGAAATTTCATCTTTTTTTGAAGATGCAACAGGGCATATTTGGGTGACTTCCGTTGGTGCAGGAATTGTAAAATATAATCCAATCAATAAATCCTTTCAAACTTTTAATAAAGAAAATAACAATCTTTCTACTGATGTAATTTTTGATCTTGTAGAAGATAAATATGGAACAATTTGGGTTGCAGCAGCAGGTGGTGGATTGAATTATTTAGCAGAAAATAATCAGTTTAAACCAAGTCATGAGATGCTACCGAATAATCCAAATATGAGTGGCTTTCGAAAAAAACTACTTTTGGATGATGAATATCTTTGGATAGGAACTCAGGGTACGGGGTTTTATAAAATGAATCTAAAAGACAAAAGTTATGTTCATTTTTCCAATGGAAAAGGTGCGGTCAATTATGATGCGGTGATGGATTTATTTAAAACTAAAGACGGAAAACTATTTATCGTAACGGAAGGAAATGGCTTAAATATCTATGATACGATTTCTAAAGAAATGTCATTTTATAAGTCTCGTGCTGATGAACAAACTGGCCTCAACAGTAACTCATTACTTTGTTTGTTTAAAGATAGAACTGGGAATATTTGGATGGGAACATTTAATGGTGGCATCAATATTTACAAACCCAATAAAACATGGTTTAACTTTTTTACGCCTTACTCGGCTAGTAATGAAGACTTTTCCAATCATTCAACACTTTCCATTTTACAAAGACGAAATGGGCAAATTTTAGTCGGAACAGATGGGAGTGGTCTTCATTGGTTGAATAAAGATCAGGATAACTTTGAAACCTCATCATTTATTCACGATCCTTCCAATCCTAATTCTATCGCTGGGAATGTAGTGAAAACTTTATATGAAGACAGTCAGGGACAACTATGGGTTGGATTGTTTGCGGGTGGCTTAAATTTATATAATTCTACTACAAATTCATTTGAACATTTTATGGAATGGCGGCCAAATGTCTGGTCAATCTCGGAAAGAAAAAATGGAAAATTATTAGTGGCAACCTTGGGTCATGGCATCCACACGGTTGATATTCAAACCAAGGAAGTCAGTCGTTTTCAACCTAAAACGACTAGTCAAAATATTCCCTTTGACCCAAATATCGCAACCATTTTTGTGGATAAATCGGATAGAATTTGGATTGGTTCTTCGGATAAGGGCCTAAATATCGTAGATGAATCCAAGAATTATTTTAAGCAATTTAAGCACAATCCTTTGGATTCTTTTTCTATCAGTAATAATGAAATACGAACCATTTTTCAAGATAGCAAAGGAGACATTTGGATTGGTACAGAAGGAGGTGGATTGAATCGTTGGTTAGGAGAAGGACGATTTGAAAGGATAAATCAACAAGACGGTTTGATTGCCAATAGTGTTATGGGAATCACCGAAGACCAAAACGGATTAATTTGGATTACCACATTCAAGGGTATTAGTCGATTGGACAAAAACACCAAAGTGATTAAAAATTTCAGTTTTCGAACTTTTCAAAATTCCAATCAATTTAATCAAAATGCAATTCTAACCGACAGTAATGGAATGCTTTATTTTGGAGGAGTGAATGGTTTGCATTCTATTCGGCCAGAGCAAGTGATCGAAAATAACCTACAGCCTGAATTAGTTTTTACTGATTTAAAAATATATGGTGAGAGTGTTCGAGTAGGAGAACTTCCTGACGGAAGAATCATTTTGAAAAAAACAATTGAAAGTAGTAATGATATTTGGTTAAGCTATTTGGATCAATCTTTTACCATTTATTTTAATACCATAGATTATACAAATCCATTGGAAAATAAATTTGCTTTTCAGATGGAGGGATTTAATGAAGATTGGGTGTACACTTCTGAAGGCCAACGAAGTGCCACCTACACCAATTTAGATGCAGGAAATTATGTTTTTAAAATAAAACAAAAAGAGAAAATAGCCTCCATAAATATTCATATCAAGCCTCCGATTTGGAAGACCATTTGGTTTAGAATTCTAGCTTTTCTTTTTACTATTGGATTAATATTTTCGGGTTTATATTTTTGGATAAAAAGAAGGGAGGCTTCTGCAAAACGAATAATTCTACAATTAAAAAATGATAAGTTGGCAACAGAAGTCGAAGCGAAAAATTCTAAATTATTGTTTTCCTCCGTCCAAATGGCCCATAAAAATGAAATTCTAACAGAGCTAAAAAAGAACTTAATAGAAATAGAAAAAAACCCTGAAAAGAATTTTCGTCCAATGGTTCGGAAGTTAGATCATGAATTAAAAAATGAAGATTATTGGAAAGAGTTCAATTTATATTTTAATGAAGTTGATCAAAAATTCTTGGATCGAATTCTTAAAAAACACCCAAAATTGACCAAAAATGATTTGAGGATGTGTTCTCTTTTACGTATGAATTTAAGCACAAAAGAAATCGCGTCCCTTTTAAATATCTCTATACGAGCAGTCGAACAAAGTCGATATCGGCTTAAAAAGAGATTGGAATTGGAGAAAAATGACGACTTATCAAAATATATTTCATCTTTTCAGCATAAAAATTAATCAAAAATATCTTATTTGTTTTTAATGTTTCTACTACAAAAACCTATATTTTGCAAGGGTTTTAAAGGTTGTAGTAGTATTGTCGTAGTGAAAAATAGTATAAAATGGTCAACCACATCATATATTCGTCATAACAAAATGCAACAGCTTTTTGAAATCAATAGAAATCAACTCGAATAACTATATTTTGAAAAATCAATAATCATGTCAAAACAAAACTTTCTTCTTTTTCTATTTCTCCTAATCACTCATTGGCTCAATGCTCAAATTGAGATAAGTGGAAAAGTAACTGATACTAAAACAGGAGAAGAACTCATTGGAGTAAATATTATTATTGAAAATAGTTCTATCGGAACCACAACTGATATTGATGGCAATTATTCCATTAATGTGAAAGATGAAGATGCTATTCTTAAATTTTCATATACAGGATTTACCACTCAAACTATTGAAGTTGGAGATAAGAGAGTGATAAATATTCGCTTAGCATCAGGAGAAATTTTAGATGAGGTCGTGGTCGTGGGTTATGGGAAACAATCAAAAGTCAAATTGACTTCAGCCGTTTCCACAATTAATAAGGAGACCTTAAAAAAATTGCCTGTAGCAAATATCAGTAATGGATTGGAAGGATTGGCTTCAGGTTTATTTGTAAGACAAGGAAGTGGCGAACCTGGATTTAGTGGTTCTTCATTTGAGGTTAGAAATTTTGGAAATGCACTAGTCATTGTAGATGGTTCTCCTGGAAATATTGATGATTTAGATCCCAACGAAATTGAAAGTATTTCTGTATTAAAAGATGCTGCTGCTGCATCCGTTTACGGAGTTCAAGGTGGAAATGGTGTAGTTCTAGTCACTACTAGAAAAGGGAAATTAGGAAAACCTGAATTAAATTATAACAATCAATTTACAAATACTGCATTTACGCAATATCCTGACTTCTTAAATTCTATAGAATATGCAACAGTTCTAAATGAAGGATTGGTAAATGATGGACAAACTCCCTTTTATTCTGATGAGCAAATAGAGTTATTCCGCTCTGGTACAGATCAAGTAAATTACCCAAATGAAGATTGGAAAAAACTAATTTTTAGAGATTGGGGTTTTCAACAAAGACATAATTTAAATCTTAGCGGAGGAAATGAAAAAACGAAATACTTTGTTTCTGCTGGCTTTTTGGATCAAGGTTCTAATTATACCGAAGATGTATTGAGCTACCAACAATATAATTTGAGAACAAATATTAATGCTGATGTTTCTGACTTTTTAAATCTGCAAATCAACCTAGCTGGACGTCGAAGAATTAATGAAGCACCAGGCTATTCAGCTTATAATATTTTCCGAGAACTCAGCCGTGCCTTGCCCACCAATCTGGCCTACTATCCTGATGGCACTCCTGCTCGTCCAAGTTTTAGTCCCAACCATATTATTGAAGGAATCAAAGATTTTAATGCAGGTTATTATCGTGCTCGAAATAATAATGTAGATGCTAAAATTTCTTTGGAATGGGATGTGGAACAAGTTGGGATTAGAGGATTAAAAGTCAAATCCTATGCCTCACTTGTGAATAATGTTTTCTATAATAAAACATGGGGCAAGAGTTACGAACTCTACACACTCAATCGCCTCACAGGAGAATACGATGAATTTATTGCAAGTCCAGAGGGTTCATTTAGTGAAACTGTTTTGACTCAAACCACTAATTATAGTAATCATTATGTTTTACAACAATCCTTGGCTTACGATCGATTATTTGATAAACATAGTATTTCAGCCTTGCTACTTGGAGAACTTCAAAAAGTTCAAGGAGAAAATTTCCTAGGTAGAAGACAAGATTTTCAATCGGATTTAATTGACCAATTATTTGCAGGTTCTAATGAAAACAAAGATGCAAATGGTGGAGAATTTAGAGAAAACCGACTAGGATTAATTGGTAGAGTCAGTTACGATTTTAAAGCAAAATACTTTTTAGAATCTTCGTTTAGATATGATGGTTCATCAAGATTTGCCCCTGGAAATGAATGGGGATTTTTTCCTTCAGTTTCTGCAGGATGGAGAATTTCAGAAGAGCCTTTCTTTGGAAATTTAAAAAATGTAATTCCAAATCTTAAAATTAGAGCATCCGTAGGAACAGCAGGAAATGATGGAACAGCAGCTTACCAATGGTTGTCAGGATTCACTTACAATCACTTTTTTGCGATCAATGAAACTGCCATTCCTACTATTGATAACACTTCACTTGCCAATAAAGATTTGACATGGGAAACCATCACAACCTACGATGTTGGTTTAGATATGGAATTTTTAAATCGTGATTTATCCTTTTCATTTGATTATTTCAAAAGGTACAAAGATGGCGTTTTAGCATTCGCTTCAGGAAGTGTTCCGAGTACTTTAGGAGTTGGTTTAGCTGCGCAAAATTTCCATGAATACTCGAATGAAGGTTTTGAAATTTCGACAAAATATAATAAGTCACTCAACAAAAATTGGACATTTGGAGCTCTTGCTAATTTCTCTTATTCAAGAGAAACTGCTGAATTTATTGATGAAGCAGAAATCATGGATGATTTTATGAGAGAAAACTTAACGGTGACAGGAGGTTTTACAAATTTAAGGAGAGGATATATTTCTGATGGGCTTTTTCAAAATCAAGAAGATATACTTGCAAGTCCAATTCAAGATAACAATGGAAATACAAGTCTTCAACCTGGTGATGTAAAATATGTAGATTTAAATGGCGACAATATCATTGATGTTCGAGATCAAAAAGTTTTTGGAAATGGCGATAAACCAGCGTATAATTTTTCATTAAATTTATCAGCAAGTTATAAAAATTTCAGTTTTTCTGTTTTGATGACAGGAGCAGCAGGCTATGATATTTATATTGATGGAGAGGCACAAAGTCCTCTTCGAAATGGTTTTAACGGTTATACTTATCAATTAGATTATTGGACACCAGATAATACGGGAGCAAGTTACCCAAGAGTTTCTGATGGTGGATTTAATGATAACAACTATCGGTATTCGGATTTTTGGAAAAGAAGTGGGAACCACCTGAGATTTAAAAATATCAACTTGAGTTATACTTTACCAAAATTTGGAAAACGAGATGGTGGATTTAAAGAGATTAGATTATTTGCTACAGGTCATAATCTTTTTGTTTTAAAAACTTATGAAGAAGAATTTGATCCACAAATGTCGTCTGGAACAGGATGGTATTATCCTCAATTGAAATCATTTACTTTTGGCATTAACCTAACGCTTTAAAATTCTAAAAACTAATTGAACATGAAACGATATATATTTTTAGTCACCATTTTTATTTTGGCAACTACTTCTTGCCAAAAAGATTTTTTAAACGAACCTCCTTTAGATAGAATTACGGAAAGTGATGTATGGAGTGATCGTGATTTGATGGACACTTATATTTTTAGAATATATGATCTTATGCCTTGGGATTACCTCAAAGACTTTGGTGGAGGTGCTGGCTGGGGAGCACATCGAGATGCTTTGACAGATTTAGCAATGAGCACTTATTCATGGACTCCTGCCAATAATACTATTCGTCCTGGCAACTGGGGAACTTCTACTAATTATTGGCCGCTGGATTGGTGGGGCTATTTTAATATTTGGAAAATCAATTATGCACTTGAAAATATTGAAAAACTGGGAGAAGATGTTTTGAGTACTGAGGAACGAGACAATCGATTAGGTGAACTATATTTTATGAGGTCATATTGTTATTTCGCAATGGCAAAAAGATATGGAGGTGTACCTATTATCTTAGAAGCACAAGATCCAAATGCAACTCCTGAAGATGAATATTTTCCAACAAGAAATACAGAACAAGAAGTGTACGATCAAGTAATATCAGACACTCAAAAAGCATTTGATTTATTACCAGATCGATGGTCTGCTCAAAAAGGAAGAGCAGGAAAATGGGCAGCAAAAGCATTAGAATCTAGAGCAGCTTTATATGCTGGAAGTATTGCAAAATATGGGACTGTTGAATTAAATGGCTTGGTCGGAATCCCTTCTTCTTCAGCAAATAATTACTACCAAATTTCATTAGATGCTTCTGAAAAATTAATTAATGAAAGTGGTCATACTTTATTTAATCAATATCCAGATCCTGCTACAAATTATTACAGACTTTTTATTGATGAAACAGAAGATGAAACCATTTTTATGAAAATTTGGCTTCCTTTTGAAAAAGGACATTCTTATGATTTGAGAAATACACCTTATAGTTATCGAGTGGATTGGGGTTCAAGTATGTCTCCTTCTAAGCAATTGATGGATAGCTATGAAATGTTAAATACGGGATTATTACCTTCCGAGCCTGGTTCAGGTTACGATCCTGCAAATCCATTTGAAGGAAGAGATCCAAGATTTAAAGGAACACTTTTGACCAATAATGATATGTTCCAAGGATCAGGAGTGGAGACTTGGTATGCTACAGAAAGAGATGGTCAAATCGATACGAATACAGGAACTGGAATTGGAAAAGATGGAATGGGCATTCATCCTGATGCTACTAAAACTGGTGCTTATGTTAGAAAATATTTAGCAGATGGTCCAAGTCCACTATTAGTTCAACAATACTATTCCGGGCAAGATTGTATTCTTTTTCGATTAGGAGAAATTTATCTCAATGCATCTGAAGCAGCATTTGAATTAGGTATGATAGAAAGTGCTAGAGATTACATCGAACCAATTAGAACAAGAGCAGGATTAACTGAAAACCTTCGTTTGGAATCCTATTCAGGAAGTTTATTAAGATTTAAAATTAGAAATGAAAGAAAAATAGAATTAGCATTTGAGGACCATCGCTATTGGGATGTGAGAAGATGGAGAATCGCAGAACAAACATTGAGTGTTCAAATAGAAGGAATCAAATCACTTCGACATATTGACAATGCAGGAAATGAAACATTCACTTATGAGGTGATTCAAGCAGAATCACAATCAATGAAATTTTTCCCTAGACAATATTATATACCCATTGGTCAGGATAGAGTGAATAATAATCCTAAATTAGTTGAGAATCCAGGTTATTAATTTTCTTAGTTATTGGATGATTCCAAGTTATCCAGTAACTAAAACCCGAATAATAAAAAGAAAAATATTATGAAAAATATAAATTTACCATTTCAATTTTTGACCTACTTCCTACTCCTAACCCTAGTTGCTTGTAATAGTAATGAGGAAGAAATGCCAAATCCTCCTACTGATGACAACGCAACTTTCAGTTACACCGTCGATCCCGAAAATGCTAATAACATTATATTTACGGCTTCGCCAAATGTAGAGACTTGGTACACCCATTGGAACTTTGGTGATAATACTTCAGGAGAAGGAAATCAAGTGGAAAAATTATTTTACTTAGCAGGAGATTATGAAGTGCGATTTAAAATTTTTACAGAAGGAGGAACTGCTGAAACCACTCAAATTATATCTATTGCTGAAGATGTTCTTGGAGGTGATTTAATTGAGAATGGAACTTTTGATGATGATTCATCCTGGTCAATTTTATCAATTTCAGGAGGCGTAGAAGTGGCATTCGATAATGGAACAGCTGTTTGGACTGGAGGTGGTTGGGGGCATACTGGCATTTACCAAGCCATGGAAGTGGAAGCCAATACGACTTATCAAATTCAAATGGATGTTGTAGGAGGAGGCATGTCTGATTGTTGGTTTGAAGTTTATGTAGGCACTACGATACCTATGGATGGAGTTGATTATAACGATGGAGGAATTCGATTGGGATTAAATACTTGGGATGGTTGTGGAACAGAACCTTTCAATGGCCCATTGACGACTCTTTCCTGTAGTAATGGTGGAGGCGATGGAACTTTTGAGTTTTCAAGTGATGTAACTGCCTATTTAGTTATCAGAACTGGTGGTGGAAATCTAGGTGACAACGGAGTAACTGTAGATAATATTACGGTTAGAGCTTTATAAAAATGGAACCTGAATTGGGATTATGGGTATCGAGTATTGGGATTTCGAATCATTCTCAATCCACGATCTCAATACTTTCCCTAAAAACATTTAATATCTGCAACTTGAATACCGTGTAACAAAAGTTAATTAATAGATGAATCTGCTTTGAGAACTTTGTGAATGAGCAAGAGAAATAGCAGAAGTTCTTAAAGCTTTACGAACCCATGCTTTTCCTTTTTCCTCCCTCTGGTTTCGCAAAGCAGGTATTCCTAAATAATTTTATGTTACAGAGTATTGAATCAATAAAAAAACAATACAATTACATTTTTATAAAAACATTAAAAACTATATCATGAAAGGAAAAATTTTACACATTTTTATTTTGAGTTTAGTTGCATCATCACTTATTGGGCAAGTGAATATTACCTTTGAATTAAACACAGAATTAATTACAGTAGATGCTGGTGGAGTTTATATAGCAGGAGGAAGTGGATTTGGAGTACCAGGAGATAATCAAATGACTGATCTAGATGGTGATGGAGTTTATTCGATTACAATTCAGAGAGACCAAGGATTTTCTAGTCATTATACCTTCTTAAATGGCAATTGTCCTGGATGGGATTGCAAAGAACTTATTGGCGGACTACCTTGTGCAGATCCTGCAAATTTCAACGATCGATTTTTACCACCTGTAATGTCAGATACTACTATCTTGGCTTGTTTTGGTACTTGCGATAATGATGGTAGCTGTTCGATTGTAACGGATTCAATTGACATTACATTTGAACTAAACACAGAATTGATTTCTGTCGATGCTGGTGGAGTTTTTATCGCTGGTGGAGGTAACTTTGGTAACCCTGGAGATAATCCTATGACTGATCCTGATGGTGATGGAATTTATACGGTTACCATAACAAAGCAACTAGGGTTCTCTAGTCATTATATTTTCACAAATGGTAACTGTCCTGATTATAGCTGTAAGGAAAATATTGCAGGTTTACCATGTTCTGACCCTGCTTCTTTTAACGATCGATTTCTACCTACTGTGATGTCTGATACTACTATTCAAGCTTGTTTCGGTACCTGTGATAATGATGGTAGTTGTACCATTGTCACAGATTCAATTGATATTACATTTGAACTAAACACAGAATTAGTTTCTGTTGATGCTGGTGGAGTTTTCATAGCTGGAGGAGGTAACTTTGGGAATCCTGGGGAGAATCCTATGATTGATCCAGATGGCGATGGAATATACACTATTACCACCAGAAGACCTTTAGGATTTTCTAGTCATTATACTTTTACTAATGGTAACTGTCCTGATTATACTTGTAAAGAAAATATTGCTGGTTTGCCTTGTGCCGACCCAACAGCTTTTAACGATCGTTTTTTACCATCAGTAATGTCTGATACTACCATCTTAGCTTGTTTTGGTACTTGTGACAATGATGGCAGTTGTACCATTGTTACTGATTCAATTGATATTACTTTCCAATTAAATACTGCAAATATTACTGTTGATCCAGAGGGCATTTTCATTGGCGGAGGAGGAAACTTTGGTAACCCTGGAGATAATCCTATGTCTGATCCAGATGGTGATGGGATTTACACATTTACAAGTAGAAGAGCTTTAGGATTTTCAAGTCATTATACTTTCTTAAATGGTAACTGTCCTGGTTGGGATTGTAAAGAAGATCTTGCTGGTTTGCCATGTGGTGATCCAAATGCTTTTAATGATCGTTTTATATCTTCTGTCATGTCAGACACTACCATTTTAGCTTGTTTTGGAAATTGTGTAGATAATGGTACTTGTGATGCATTAAGTGTAGACGGATTGAAAATTGATAACAATCTATTTACAATTCGACCTACATTAGTAAACGATTATATCAATATTACTTTTAGTGAAGATGTAATTCAAAAAGAAAAAGAAATGGTGATTATGAATTCAGTAGGGCAAATTTTCAATACAAGTGATATTCCAAATACAATTACTCACAGCGTAAATACATTCCAATATCCAAGTGGAATTTACTTTATGACTATCAAAACAGATAATAAGATGTTGACAAAGAAATTTGTTGTACAAAAATAGAATGATATATTTGCAGGTAGTACTTCAAGTACTACCTGCTATTCAAAACGACCATCTAACTTTTTCCAAAAAAAAATATAAATAGTTATTGATTTTTTTCAAAAAAATTCATTCCCGACACTTCATTCAATAACTTTTCCAATCATCAAAAATTAAATAGCCTTACTGAAAAGTGAGTTGCTAAATCATTCTAAAAAATTAAAAATGTATTTACAAAAAAAGAAAATCAACAGATTTTCAAAGGCAATTGTTTTGCTTGGAATATTGAGCTTAGTTCAATTGCCCTTATTTTCTCAGATTTTCATTGAGTCTGAAGATTTTACTGACATGTCGGGTGTTCAAATCGAAGGTACTTCAGACTTTGGAGGAGGATTAAATGTAGGCTGGATCGATAATAGTGACTGGATGGAATATGATATAGATATTCCAACGACCGGTGATTATATCATTAGTGTTCGTGGAGCAAGTCAAAGTAGTGGTGGTGTTTTAAATATTTCAGTTTTAGGAAATGATTTAGGAAATATTTCCATACCAGCTACAGGTGGTTGGCAAGATTGGCAAACAACAGAAAGTTCTGTCGTTGCCTTAGAACAAGGGTTACAAAAAATAAGATTTACTGCTGGAAGTGGTGGTTTTAATTTAAATTGGTTTGAGTTTAGATTATCAAATCCAAGCGATACGGATGTTCCTACTACTCCAAATATCCTCACCAATGAAGCTGATGTTCATACCATAAAATTAACTTGGAGTGAATCAAGTGATGCGACTACAACCGTCACAGGTTATAAAATTTTTAATGATAATAATTTTTTAGCCTATTCTAAAAATACAGATTTTAGTTTGACAAAATTAGCTCCTGAAACAGAATATAATCTAAGCATAAAAGCATTTGATTTGGCGGGCAATGAATCAGCTCCAGCATTTTTGACAATTGCTACGACTGCTATCACTTGGGAACTAGCTTGGTCAGATGAATTTGATGGTACTGAGGTTGATTTAAGCAAATGGAATTTTCAAGTTGGAGGTCATGGTTGGGGAAATAATGAATCTCAATTTTATACTGATGGTGATAATTCATGGGTCGAAAATGGTTGTTTAATAATTGAAGCAAGACAAGAAACGGTTGGAAGTAATCCATACACTTCCTCTCGAATGAATACTGCCAATAAAGGTGATTTTTTATATGGCAGAATTGAAGTAAGAGCAAAACTACCAAGTACTGGTGGAACATGGCCAGCCATCTGGACTTTGCCTACAGATTGGATTTATGGAAGTTGGCCAGAAGCTGGTGAGATGGATATCATGGAACATACGGGTAATAATTTGAATTATGTTTTTGGTACTATCCACACAGGTGCATACAATCATCAAGATGGAACACAATTAGGCGGAGGTGTTTTGATGGATAATGTTGTGGATTCATTTCATACGTATACTTTGGAATGGTATCCAGATCATTTAGATTGGTATTATGATGACCAAATTATTTTCACCTATGCCAATGAATATAAATCATTTGAGGAATGGCCATTTGACACTCCACATCATCTTTTGCTCAATATTGCGGTAGGTGGAGGACTCGGCGGAACCATCGATCAAAATGGAGTTTGGCCTCAACAAATGAAAGTTGATTATGTAAGAATGTATGATTTTGCAATTGGAGCAGGAGATACGATTGCTCCTAGCACACCTACTAACTTACTTGCTGAAGTGGAAGGAGTAAAAGTTGACCTTTCCTGGAAAACTTCCATTGACGATCAATATGTGGCAAAGTATTTTATTTTCCAAGACAACCAATTAATTGATTCCGTATCAGGAACAATTTATACAGTTAATTTTTTAAACCCTTTGACTGAATATACTTTCGGAGTTTTAGCAAAAGACTTTGGAGGAAATTTTTCTGATACCATATTTACAACTGCAACAACTGGTGAAATCGAAACGATTCCAATTCCAGGCAAATTTGAAGCTGAGGATTTTTTAAATAATCAAGGTATGGAAACAGAGGATTGCACGGATATTGGAGGTGGGTTGAATGTAGGTTTTATTGATGCAGGAGATTGGTTAGATTACTATGTTGAGGTAGCGAATGATGGAGAATATTTTTTAACTACTCGGGCGGCATCTTATTCACAAAGTGATAATTTCCAATTGTTGGATGAAGATGGAAATGTTTTAGTGACGGTTCAAGTTCCGACCACAGGAGGATGGCAAAATTGGGAATCGAGTGTTTCAGAAGGATTTAATCTAAGTGCGGGCATCCAAAGAATTCGAATTAATGCCATTTCAAATGAATTTAATTTAAACTGGTTTGCCATATCCACAGATCCAGATGAATATGTTACTTCCACAAAATCTTTAGAAAAAAAAACTGAAATAGTTTATCCCAATCCTTTTGATGGAAAAGAATTATTTATCAAACTAGGAGAAAATATTTCCTCTGCGGGAGTTCGAATTCATACTATTGATGGTAAGATTTCATTTCAAAAAGATTATCAAAACATCAATAATAAAATTGTCATAGAGAATTTAAATTTAAAAACTGGTTTATATATTTTGACAATAACAGGAGAAGGATTTTCCTCTCATTACAAGTTAATTTCGAAGTAGATTTTTGTAAAAAGATAGTTTAGAATTCTAATTCTGAAATACTCTTTTAAAATAATTTAGGGTAAGTAATTGTTCGCATTTATTTATAAATGTGAGCAATTACTTCACACCTATTAAATAAAGAATCAATGCAATTAAAAAATCACAAATTAATTCTAGCCTTTTTCTTCTTTTTTATAACATTCCAATTTCATGGAAATGCACAGCATTTTTTAAGTACAAATGGAAAAGCGATTGTCAATGAAAATCAAGACACCATTATTCTCAGAGGAATGGGGCTAGGTGGTTGGATGGTGCAGGAAGGTTATATGTTGCAGACTGCAGGATTTGCAAATCCTCAACATGAAATTAGAGCAAAAATTCAAGAACTTATTGGAGAGGCAGATACGGATTTATTTTATGAAGCTTGGCTAGCAAACCATGTTAGAAAAGCAGATATCGATTCTTTAAAATCATGGGGATTTAACTCCGTTCGATTACCCATGCATTATAATCTTTTCACTTTACCAATAGAAGATGAACCTGTAGCAGGAGAACACACTTGGCTGACAAAGGGTTTTGAATTGACAGATAGTTTAATTTCTTGGTGTGCTCAAAATAATATGTATGTGATTTTAGATTTACATGCTGCACCTGGAGGTCAAGGTTATGATGCAGCCATTTCTGATTATGATCCAACTAAACCTTCTCTTTGGGAGAGTGTGGAAAATCGAAATAAAATGGTGGCGCTTTGGAAAAGAATAGCCGAAAAATATGTCGATGAACAATGGGTTGCAGGTTATGATTTACTCAATGAGACGAACTGGGATTTACCCGGTGGAGTAGCATTAAGAAATTTATATGAAGAAGTTACAGATAGTATACGAAGCGTTGATACCAAGCACATTATTTTTATTGAAGGCAATTGGTTTGCCAATGACTTCACAGGATTAACCCCACCGTGGGATGACAATATGGTGTACTCCCCTCATAAATATTGGTCTGTAAACGATCAAGCATCCATACAATGGGTTTTGGATTTAAGAAACACTTATGATATTCCATTGTATTTAGGAGAAACTGGGGAAAATTCAAATGTTTGGTTTAGAGATGCTGTTCGGTTATATGAAGATAATGATATGGGCTGGGCTTGGTGGCCTATGAAAAAAATAGAATCGGTTGCTGGTCCTTTATCTATTACAAAAAGTGCAGGCTATCAATCCTTACTCGATTATTGGAGCAATGGAGGAACTACTCCTGATACTATTTTTGCGAAGACAGTCTTAATGCAATTAACTGAGGATTTAAAAGTTGAAAATTGTCGTTATCAAAAAGATGTGACTGACGCTTTGTTTAGACAAGTGTATTCTGATGAAACGATTCCTTATGCTATGAATAATATCCCAGGATTAATTTATGCTCCAGATTATGATCTAGGTGTTGTTGGAAAAGCCTATCATGATAATGACCTAGCGAATTACTCGGTGACAACGGGGAATTATTCTGCATGGAATAATGGATGGGCATACCGTAATGATGGCGTTGATATCGAACCATGTTTGGACAATGTTAATACCAACGGATTTAATGTTGGATTTTTAGAAACAGATGAGTGGATGCAATATGAAGTCAACGTTGCAGCAGGTGGCGTTTATGAAATTCATGTTAGAGCAGCTTCAGGAGGATCAGGTGGGCGTATGCATTTTGAGGCTAATGGTGCTGAAATCACTCCTACTTCTTTTACTCCACCGACAGGTGATTGGCAAAATTGGGAAACAACTATTATTCAAAATGTTATCATAGATGACAATGATGATAAAATAAAATTTTATGTAGATCAAGCAGGATTTAATGTAAGTAGCTTTGAATTTGTAGAAAGTGGAGTTGATATTACTTCAGTTCCAACAGAATTTATTGCAGCAATAACGGTCGATGAATATAATATTCAAATGAATGCTAATAAATTAATTGATGCTCCCCTACCCGCTTCGCCTAGTGATTTTGAGATTTTTGTAGATGGAAATAGTATTCCTATTACGGCAACTTCCATCGATCCAAACAACCCTAGAATTATCCATTTTACAGTTGATTATATTTTAAAATCTACTGAAGAAATAAAAATTTCTTATTCAGGAAATCAAGTCAATGCAACTGATGGAACTGCTTTAAATAATTTCACGCTTGAAGATGTAAAAAACACTTTAGAATTTGTTCATCAAATTCCAGGGAAGATTCAAGCAGAAACTTTTGACTTCCAATCAGGTATTGAATTGGAATCCACAACTGATGTAGGTGGTGGTCAAAATATCGGTTTCTTAGATCCAGGTGATTATTTGGATTATCAAGTAAATGTGACTAGTGCAGGAAACTTTATGATTGATTATCGAACTGCTGCACAATGGGGAACAGGAGGTTTGGAATTACAATTAATTGATGCTGCTGGAAACGTAAACGTTATTTCCAATCCTACTTTTTCTTCTACTGGAGGTTGGCAAATTTGGACGACTTCAAGTGAAAGTGTGCAACTTCCTGTAGGAAGATACACTATGAGAATTTTGATTACTCAATCTCCTTTTAATTTAAATTGGCTAGAGTTTTTTATCGGCACTTCAAACAAAGATATTTATAACAATTCATTTACAGATGTAAAAATATTCCCAAATCCAAGTGATGATATTTTCATTTTACAAACCAAAGTAAATGAAACACAAAACATTCAAATGGAAATTTTCAACTTAAATGGGAAAATTATTCAATCCAAAACATTAACTAATGTTTTAGAAATACAAGAAACCATTTCCTTAAATGGATTCCCTGATGGTTTGTATTTTTTAGTACTTCGATTGGAAAATGGAAATTCATTCTCTAGTAAATTGGTTAAAGTTAAAAATGGTTCTTAGAAATATACTGTGAAGGCAGCTATCCCCCACCCTGCCCCTAAAGGAAAATCCTCTCGCTCCGTTGAATTAACGAGGGCTTTCCTTTAGGAATCTAAGGTGTGGGATGGCTACTTTTTTTTTCTTCTCAGGATTTGGCTAAGAACTTTAAAAATTAGAAAAAGGAATTATGAATAAGATTAATACCATTATTTTTTCTAAATATTCACCTATAAAACTGCTAAAACCATTTCTCTTGATTTTGGTGTACATGCTACCCTCTCAACTTTTTGGGCAGATGCAACAGAGTATTCCCATTTACGATAAATTTGGAATTGACTCATTAGCACCTCTCGAAGAAAAGGTAAACACATTAGTTGATCTGATGACGTTGGAAGAAAAGATTGGGCAGATGACTCAAGTCAGGCATTTTGAAGATATAGAAGAGGGCGATATAACTAATAAATTTATTGGTTCAGTAATCCATACACAAGGCCCCTCTCCAGGAGAAGGTGCAGCAGGATGGCAAGCTAGATTTTCTGCACTTCAAAATCAAGCTTTATCCACAAGATTAGGTATTCCTATGATGTTTGCAGTAGATGCTATTCATGGCCAAAACACCTACAATGGAGCAACCATTTTTCCACACAACATTGGAATGGGTGCAACAGGTAGTCCTATTTTGGTTCAGGAAGCGGCGGCTATTACTGCTATGGAAGTGCAAGCCACAGGTTTTAACTGGACATTTTCTCCTTGTATCGCTATTCCTTATAATGAAAAATGGGGAAGGGTTTATGAAGCTTTTTCTGAAAGTACAGATCTGACTTGCGAACTGGTCAAGGCATCCGTCAGAGGTCATCAAGGAAATTTATCTGACCAACATACAGTTATTGCTACGGCCAAACATTTTGTAGGTGATGGTGCTACGGATTTTGGTCAAGAAGGTGGTGCTACTTCGCTAACGATGCAAGAAGTAAGTGAAAGATTATTGCCGCCTTATCGTGATGCAGTCAATGAAGGTATTGGTGCCATTATGGTTTCTTTTAATTCTTTGTCAGGAAATGCTATGCATGCTCATAAAGAACTTATCATGGATTCTCTTAAAATAGGAATGGGATTCGATGGCATTGTCGTAACGGATTGGAAAGGTTATTCAAGGTTTGGAAAAAACGAAATTATCAATGCGGGTGTAGATGTCGTCATGGCTGTAGATGGCGATTTAGAAATTTTTCAAGAAGGGCTAAAAGAAGCTATCGCAAATGGAGAAGTCACTCAAGAAAGAGTCGACGATGCAGTAAAAAGAATTTTACGACAAAAATTCCGCTTAGGTTTATTTAAAAACCCATATCCGAATAACAATCTAATTACAAATATTGGAAGTCCTTCACATCGAGACAAAGCTCGGCAGGCAGTAAGAGAATCCTTAGTTTTACTAAAACATAAAAACAATGTTTTACCACTTGATAAAAATTGTAAAAAGATTGTTGTGGTAGGAGAACATGCCGACAATGCTGGTCTTCAATCTGGAGGTTGGACGGTGGCTTGGCAAGGCGTGAATGAAAATTATTCTGGAGCTACCACCATTTTAGAAGGCATTCAAAAAATGGCAAAGGGTGAAGTAATCTATGATTTATATGCAAGAGGAAAACATTATGATGCTGATGTCATCATCATCGTTGTTGGAGAAATACCATATGCAGAATTTGTTGGAGATATTGGAGATGGTAATGGCTATCACCAATTGACCATGAGTAAAAAACATCAAGATTACATAAATGCTTATGCAGGAAAAGGTCCACAAATTATTACAGTTTTAATTTCCGGAAGGCCATTAGTTACTACTCAACAAATCCAACAATCAGATGCTTTTATTGCAGCTTGGTTACCAGGTTCGGAAGGTGGCGGAATTGCAGAAGTATTGTTTGGAGATTATAATTTCACAGGAAGACTACCTCATTCTTGGCCAAAATCTATTGAAAATTTTAAAGGAAAATTTGGTCCTAATTTTTGGGATGACTCTATTATTCCTTTGTTTAAAATTGGTTTTGGGCTACGATATTAAATAATTCAAATTACGGATAAAATAATATAATCAGCTTCGCTGAATGCTTCAGTGCCTCTCTGTTGAAAAAGGAAAAAATATCAAAACAAATTACCTACTTTAAAAACTCACTAAAATGAATAAAATAATTAGCATCATTTTTCTTTGCTTTTGCCTAATAGGATGTGACAACAAGCAAGAAACCACCTCTGAAAAACCAACAACTGTCACAACAAAAAACAATACATTCACGGTAGAAAACAAAACCGTTCAAGTATTCAACACCGCTGAAAACACAAAACTCAGACTTACTCCTTCTGCCAATAAAGTTTTTGAAAAAGCGAAACAACCTTTAGAAACGGAAGTCTCTATTTTTGTAAATCCAAATAAATCTTTTCAAACATTTATGGGAATTGGCGGAGCAATTTCAGATGCATCAGCTATTGTTTTTGCTACATTACCAAAAGATAAGCAAGAAAAATTTTTAAAATCTTACTATAGCTTGGATGAAGGAATTGGATACACTTTGGCACGTACCAATATCCATAGTTGTGATTTTAGTAAAGGAAGTTACACCTACGTAACGGACGAAGACAAGGAATTAAAAACCTTCAACATTGACCATGATAAAGAATTACGAATTCCTTTGATTAAAAAAGCAACCGCAATGGCTGGAGGGAATTTACCATTATATGTAAGTCCATGGAGTCCACCTGCTTTTATGAAAACTAACAAAAACATGTTGCAAGGAGGAAGCCTTTTGCCAGAATTTTATGATGCGTGGGCATTATACTATGCTAAGTTTATAAAGGCTTATGAAAAGGAAAATGTTCCAATCTGGGGATTGACCATTCAAAACGAACCGATGGCAACTCAACGTTGGGAATCTTGTATTTATACGGCAGAACAAGAAAGAGATTTTTTAAAAGACCACTTAGGGCCAACCTTAGAAAAAGAAGGACTTGGAGATAAAAAAATAATTGTTTGGGATCACAATCGAGATTTAATTGTCAATCGAGCCAATACCATTTTTGGAGATCCAGAAGCTTCTAAATATGCTTGGGGTATTGGTTTTCATTGGTACGAGACTTGGACAGGTAGCACTCCTATGTTTGTTAATTTAGGAAATATCAAAGAATCATTTCCTGATAAAAATCTAGTTTTCACAGAAGGATGTAACGAAAGATTTGATCCCACAAAATATGAATATTGGCCAAATGCAGAACGATATGGACTTTCTATGATAAATGATTTTAACCAAGGAACTGTGGCTTGGACGGATTGGAATATTTTACTTGATGAAACTGGAGGGCCGAATCATGTTATGAATTTATGTTTTGCTCCAGTTCATGCAGATACTCAAAAAGGAGAATTAATTTATACGCCTACTTATTATTACATCGGTCACTTTTCAAAATTCATCAGACCAAATGCTAAAAGAATCAGTACCGTAGCAAGCCGTAGTCATTTACAAACAACCTCGTTTTTAAATGAAGATGGAAAAATGGCAACTGTGGTGATGAATCCAACTAATGATAAAATTAATTATAAATTATACATTGGAAATAAAGCGGTGAGTGAGGAGATTTTACCACACGCAATGCAGACGTTGGTTTATTAAGAGTAAGAATATAATTGATATATATCAAAAAATACTAAGCTGGAATTGATTCTAGTTTAGTATTTTTTTTTGCCAAAAAACAAAAGGTTTCAATTTGTTATTTAACTCACAACCTTATCAAAAAGCTTTGCGTCTTCGAGACTATAAGCATTTTTTTTAAAATTTATTCAAATAACACCCTCCTCTTCCACCCTACCATATAAGGAAGAATTCACAAACAATAAGAAAATATACCTAAGCAATTAGGATACAAATATTCTTACTTTTGTAATATTAAAAACAAAAGATAAAATAGAACGACAAACTATCTTAAAAGAAAGAAAAGGTATTGATCTATTTTAACTTGAAACAATTGTGATCCTTTTCCTAGTCAAATATCATAAAATGAATTCCACCAAGTGATTTTCATTTTTGCACTAATGCAGAAGCATTACACAGACAAAAAAACCATTACATCGCAATTTAACAAAAGGGAAAAATAAACAAATCTAAAAAAAGAACACATAACCTTTCATGGGTTATTTCTCTTTTATTTTATCAAAAAAAACTCTAAATGAATTCATACGGTTGTTAATCATTAATCTCCACAAGAATTCAATTTAAACCCAAAAAAATCAAAAAAAAAAATATGAAACATTTCGATGCTATCATCATAGGTTCAGGTCAAGCAGGTACACCACTTGTTTTTAAATTGGCTGCGGAAGGAAAAAAAGTCGCTTTTATTGAAAAAAATAAAATGGGCGGTACTTGTCTAAATGTAGGTTGTACCCCTACCAAAACTTATGTAGCAAGTGCTCGTCGAATGTGGGATGCTATGAATGGCGAAGAATTAGGAATAGAAATTCCAAAGGGCGCAAAAGTAAACATGACTAAAGTTAAAGAGCGAAAGGATACTTTGATTAAAAAATCCAGAGATGGAATCGAAAAGGGAATAACTGAAAATAAATTTATCACTTTCTTTCATGGAGAAGCAAAATTCATTGGACATAAAACTATCGAAGCCAACAAAGAAGTATTGACGGCAGAACTCATTTTTATCAATGTGGGTGGTCGAGCATTTGTACCAGATGAATACAAGAATATTCCCCATTTGACCAATGAAAGTATTTTAGAATTAACAGACATACCTGAACATCTTGTTATCATTGGAGGAAGTTATATTGGTTTAGAGTTTGGGCAAATGTTTAAACGGTTTGGAAGTAAAGTGACTATTGTAGAAAGAAACTCCAAAATCATAGGTAGAGAAGATGAAGAAGTTAGCCAAGCCGTTCAAGAGTTTATGGAAAAAGAAGGTATTGATTTTCGTCTAAATTCTGATTGTATCAAAGCTAAGAAAAATGACAATGACAGTATTTCTGTAGAATTGGATTGTAAAATAAAAGGTCAAGATACAGTAACAGGCTCTCACCTTTTATTAGCAATTGGTCGTAGACCAAATACGAACAATTTAAATCTGACAGCAACAGGTTTAAAAACCAATCAAAGAGGATTTATTGAAGTAAATGATTTTTGTGAAACTAATATTGAAGGCATTTTTGCTATGGGTGATTGTAACGGACAAGGAGCATTCACTCATACTGCATATAATGATTTTCAAATCGTTGCAGATTTTATTTTTGGAAACAAAACCAGAAAAATCAGCGACCGAATTATGACTTATGGGTTGTTTGTTGATCCACCATTGGGTCGAGCAGGTATGACTAAAAAACAAGCTTTGGCAGCAGGGTATAAAATCAAAGAGGCTAAAAGACCTATGTCCAGAATCGCACGTGCAAAAGAAAAAGGCGAGACTTTTGGTTTTATGAATACTATCATAGATATTGAAACCAATAAAATTTTAGGTGCTGTTGTTTTAGGTGTTGGAGGCGATGAGATCATCAGTAGCATATTGAATGTGATGTATGCTGATAAACCTTACACTCTCATTCGGGACTCTGTTCAGGTGCATCCGACCGTTAGTGAATTGATTCCTACAATGTTGGAAAACCTAAAAGAAATAAAAATGTAACTTTTAGACAAACAAAATCAAAAAATTAAATGGACTGGTATATTCCAATAACCATCTTACCTGCGGTTGGACTTTTGATAGTTTCAACTACAGCTCAGATGATGGGTTTGAGTACAGAAATTGGTGGCATATTATCTGAGAAATGTACACATTTTGAGCATAAAATCTCGAACTTAAAAATCAAACAACTGACTCGACTAACTCGTGCAACAGCATTACTATATATATCAGCCGCCTGTTTTGTTTTGTCTGGAATATTGGGAGCCGTATTACCACAAAGCATAGGAATTAAAGATGAGTTGCCAAAGTTGGTATTATTAATTGGTGTATTCTTGATACTTTTAGCTTTAGGACTGTTAATTATTTATGGCATAAAAACTATCTCAATCAGAAAAATGCAACACGAATTTAATCCACATATTGATGATGATGAAAACTAATAGGAAGATTGGTTTAGGAACAGCCGCTATTGGTCGTCCACAATATATCAACATACAGAAGGAAGTATCTTTAGCATTTTCCTTGGAAGCATTTAGACAAAGAGGTCTTCTGATACTTGAAAAGGCATATCATCAAGGAATCCGATATTTTGATACTGCGCCTGGATATGGTATGGCAGAACAATTATTGATCGACTGGATAAAGGAAAAAAATGATGACAGTATAGAAATCGCTACCAAATGGGGATATACCTATGTCGCCAATTTTGATCCAAATGCAGTTCAGCATGAGGTAAAGGAGCATTCCTTAAAAAAACTGAATGAACAATGGGAACAATCGAAATGGTTACTTCCCATGTTAACTTCATATCAGATTCACTCTGCAACTTTCGAAACGGGCGTTTTGGAAAATGAATTAATTCTTAATCGACTAGCAGAATTAAAAGACGATCATGGTTTATTAATTGGTATTACTACGACTGGTTCAAATCAAATCGAAGTGCTAAAAAAGGCTTTGGATGTTAAAGTAAACGGAACATTTTTATTCGATGTCTTTCAAGTAACTTATAATATTTTTGACCAAAGCCTTGCTTCAGTCGCAGAAGAAATTAGTAAACGAAATAAAAGATTGGTCATCAAAGAAGCCCTAGCAAATGGTCGTATTTTTCCTAATGAAAAATATCCACACTATGCTACAGCTTATAAAAAATTAGAAGATTTAGCAAAAAAGTATAATGTAGGTTTGGACGCCATTGCACTACGTTTTTGCATAGACAGCATTCCTGTATTTAAAGTTTTAAGCGGAGCTGCCAATGAACAACATCTAGTTGATAATTTAAAAACAGCGGATTTTAAATTGGAGAAAGAGGATATCATATTTTTAAAAAAATTAGCAGTCAGTCCTAATTTTTATTGGGAAGAAAGAAAACGGCTCGGCTGGAATTAATTTTTAATTATGGAAAATAAAAAACAAAAATATAACCTCCCAGTAATAAATGCCGACCTATATAATTTCACTCCAGATAGGTATGAGTTACGGAAAGGGAATTTGTCAGATGCACCTCCCTGCCCTTTTGGTCATCAATTCAAATGGATAGGTTTTGATAAAAAAGAAATGAAATATGTACGAGTGACAAAATCTGTTTTTAAAAAATTGATAGCCCTAAAGGATCAAACAGAGGTAGCTCTACACGAAAAAAATTTTGAGGAATACAAAGAAAGTCAAACGTAAATTCAATTATATAATAAATTATTTTTCTTAATATTTTTAATAAAAAAAATCTAAAAATGGATAATTTAAAAAAAGCATATATCGCAGGTGGTTGTTTTTGGGGAATGGAAGACCTCTTCAGAGTTAGACCAGGAATAAAAGATACAGAAGTAATTTACCTAGGAGGAACAAATGATAATCCTACTTATAGAAATCATCCTGGACATGCTGAAGGTATAGAACTTACCTACGACCCAAAGGAAACTTCCTTTAAACTTATCTTGGATTATTTCTTTCGTATTCATAATCCTACTACTGTTGATCGTCAAGGTAACGATATTGGTTCAAGTTATCGGTCTGCTATATTTTTTCAAAATGAAGAAGAAAAGAAAATAGCAGAAGAAATGATTGCAATAGTAAATGAATCTGGTAGATGGGATGGAAAAGTAGCTACCACTCTTGAACCTTTTACCAAGGCTTGGGCTGCAGAGGAAAACCATCAAGATTATTTGGTTAAAAATCCTAATGGTTATACTTGTCATTTCGAACGGTTTGGAAGTTTTGTAAAATAAAAATTGAAATCTTCATAGACGTCATTTCGAAGGGAAAAATTTAGTTTACTAATGTTTTCTAAAAGGTTGAAAAAAAATAATTATGCTAGAATCTGTATCACTTATTTTTGGAATTGCAGCCTTGCTCAGTTTAATCAACCACAAGTTTTTAAAACTGCCGTATACCATCGGGCTGATGATTTTGAGTGTGTTAATTGTTGGCATTTTATATTTAATAAAACCCATTGCACCACTCGTCTTTCAGGAGTTTTGTAACATTGTTATTGCAGCTGATTTTGAGAAATTATTATTTGATGGCTTATTAAGTTTTCTGCTATTTGCAGGAGCCTTACATATTAATATTCGGGAATTAGCAAAGGAACGATGGTCGGTTTTTTTATTTGCATCCTTAGGCGTCTTAATTTCTACTTTCTTGATTGGAGGAGGTGTAAAATTACTTTCGATAATAATCGGAATGGAAATGCCACTCATATATTGTTTGCTGTTTGGTTCGTTAATCTCACCAACAGATCCAATTGCCGTTCTATCTATTTTGAAAGAAACCAATGTAAAAAAGAGCCTCCAATTAAAAATAGAAGGAGAATCACTTTTCAATGATGGGATTGGAGTTGTTGTCTTTTCGGGGCTACTACTTTTTGTTCCTGCAATGGGAATGAACCATGGAGAAGAAGAGATAGCCTCAGAGATTGGGTTGCTGTTTTTAGAAGAAGCAATCGGTGGATTGGCCTATGGTGCTCTTTTAGGTTATGTAGGTTATCGATTAATAAAATCAGTTTTTGATGAACCCAAACTGGCAGTATTAATTAGTCTTGCCATTGTAATGACAGGTTCTTCAGTTGCTCATTTAATCCATGTCTCTGCTCCTTTAGCAATGGTCGTTTGTGGTCTAGTGATTGGAAATAGCCTTGATGTCAATCACGATATGGATTCCAAAGCAAAACAATTACTCAATGAAGTATGGGAAGTATTGGATGAAGTTTTCAATGGAATTCTATTCGTACTCATTGGTTTAGTATTACATCTATTAGAGTTTGATACTCAATTTCTTATAATGGGATTCGCAGCAATTTTCATTGTGCTTGTTGCTCGTTTTATTACTATTTATTCCACTTATTCCCTTTTAAAACATCCCGAAGCACGGCCCATTAATACTGTAAAAATTTTGACATGGGGTGGGTTGCGTGGTGGAATTTCTATTGCTTTAGCACTAAGTCTGGGAGAATATCCTTTTGGCGATGGAATAATATTAATGACCTACGTCGTAGTTCTTTTTTCAATAATTGTTCAAGGATTGACGATAGGCAATTTAGTTAAATCACTTAACAATTAAATAAAAATGGCTTTAGATAAAATCTTAATGGAACAGGATATAAAATCATTAATTGAAATTATTGAGCATCCTACAGATTACGATATTCAATACCAAACCCAAGCAAAGGCAGAATTGGATACCCGAAATATTTCTTCTGAAAAAATAAAAGAATTAGCAACTGAAATAAATACTGTAATTGCTTACGACATGCTTTTGAAGGAGGATATTACAAAAGAAAATGTCAGCATACATAAAAGTAATTTTTTGGTAGAAGAAGAAATTAAAGGCATTTATATCGAACAGTTAGAAAAATATATCAAATATAAAAATCAGTTTAGATTCGATGTATGGTCTTATGCTATAGGTGGTTAAAATTATTGGTGGTTAAATTAAATGTAGCTTACTTTTGAGAAATGAATAAAAAGAAAAAAAAATCCAGCAATTATTAAAAGTGATTTCTGATGTTATACAGGAACGATTTATCGTCTTCATTTTATCTAGAATAAAGATAATAAATCGTTTATACCTACACCTTGAATATCGGTATACTCTACCCGATGGTTTTTATATGCCGTTCCTCTGGAACTTTTCGAAGTGTTTATTATGCTTTTTCTACCGATATTTCGTGCCTCTGGCACTTTCTAGATTAGACAAGTGCCAGAGGCACGAAATATCGGTAGAAAAAAATAAAGCTATTTATTAGTTTTCGAGTTCCAGAGGAACGGCATACAAAACCATCGGGTAGAGTAATGTCGATACTATCTTTTAAGGGATAAATACTGACTGTTGCAAATTCAACAGTTTGCTCTTTTTAAAAATTATTTTATTACACAGATTGATTATGATTTTTATGATGTCGAAAACTTGTGATGGAATCCAAAAAATTATTTAGAAACTATCGAATCAAAGTAACATCACCATGTTCTTGAACAGTTTCACCATTTGACAAAACATAATTCACAAAATAAACCAAAACATCTGAAGGCATTGGTTCATCTTCAAAAGTTCCATCCCAAGGCAAGGCAGGATCAATGCCTTCAAAAACTAACTGCCCCCAACGATTATAAATTTTCATTTCGTAAGACATCAATTCATTACAATTCACTTCTACTCCAAAGAAATCATTTACACCATCTCCATCTGGGGTAAATGCGTTAGGAATTAAAATATCGTTGATGGGTTGAGGAAAAACTTCAACCGAATCCATACCTGATACACAACCATTATTGACAGCAACTTGGTAAGTACCAGTTGCATTTACAAAAATGCTTGAAGTCGTCTCCCCAGTTGACCATTGAAATGAAGTCGCATCCGAGAGAAGCGCTAATTCAACTTCTCCATTGCATGGAAGTAATTCTACGAGGTCAAAATCAAGTTCAAGTGGATTGGTAAAAGTGATCGTAATTTCATCTGTAACCGTTTCGCCACAAATATTTGTAGCAGTTACTGAATATGTTCCTGTTTCAGAAATTTCAATTGTAGATGAAGTACTTCCAGTTGACCATTCTATAAAATCTTCAAAGGTAGGATCTGCGGTTAGGGTAATTGTCTCGTTTTCGCAGATGGTACTTTCCCCTAAAATTTTAACATCCAAAGGACCAGGTACAGCACTCAATACTTCAATTTCAGCTGTTCCAGAATTGCAGCAAGCATCACTTATGGTAACCATATAAATTCCTGGTTCGGTAATTATTGTTGATGAATTGGTTCCTCCATTCGACCAAGAATAGGTGTCTCCTAGATAGTGATTGGCAGTCAGCGTCGCTTCTTCCCCAGGGCAAATTTCCATTAAATTTGATTCTATACAAATCTCCATTGGTCGTTCTAACAAGTCACTTGCAAAAAAATGATCGGTAAAATTGGGTAAACCAAAATACAAACTAGTATCAGTAGGAAAAACCGTAACAGCTTGTTGGAGACATGGTAAGGTAGAATTGGCACACAGAATAGAGGATAATTGTCGAGAATTTGTATTTAAATTATTTTCCAAAAAATATAGATTTCCATCTGGCGCAACCTGTATTGGAGTTATTAAATTATCTCCATCTAGCGAAGCAATTAATTCCTCTGAACCTAAAATATCAAGTGCTTGCATATCAAATCTGATAATGTCAGTCGAATTAAGATTTGGTCGAATCGCATATAAATATTTACTATTTGGGGAAAATGTGGCACTATTAAATAATTGATCTCCTAAATAAATTTCGTTGCTTAATTCACCTGTAGAATGATCAAAATCAAATAACCCTCTTCCTACCAAAAGTTTACTTTGATTGGGGGCAAATCTAATCGTTCCATAATAAATACTTCCAAATGAAAATGTATCTACAGCACTTAAAAAAGATACACCGCTTGAATTAACTGATAAAATATCAAAACCTTGAGAAGCTTCATTATAAACCGTTACCCATGAATCCATTTGATTTTGGTGCTGGCAAGCCGCTAGAAATTCTGTTCCTTTTAAAATAACAGATTGATTATAATTTGAAACACCGCCAAGTCCTCCATTAAGTGTCATGTCTATTTCAAAATAAGAAGCTCCCCTACTCAATGTTCCATCAATATTTGCTTCCAATTCATCCATTGTGAAAAGATAATATTGTTCTGGTGAATTGGGTTTGGGAACTACAACTGAGGATTGAACAGCACTCCATCCACCACCTTCTGTACCCATCATATCATACATAACACTATGTTCACGGTTCCAAATATAACCTGGATTTTGACCAGTTACAATAGGATCTCGTCCACCGCCATTGGTATAAAAGAGTACATTTCCTTCAGCATCACTAATGATTGCACATCCTTCGGGTGCATACATAGCATTAGATGTTGAGGATTCTAAGAGTTCACAACCTTGATTAAAATTTAAGGATTCACCATTGCCAAAATACCAGATGCTTCCTTCTTTCTGCGCAAAAATAGTATAGGTAAATAAAGGTGTGATGGTAAGTAAGATGATAAAAATCAAACGTGTTTTGGGTACCATTGATGTATGTTATTGTTAAAAATTACAAGGGCTGTAATTTAACTAGGTCTTTTCTCTAACACAAATTTACTAAATCTTATTTAAGAATACGAATAAATTATTGATGTTACGCAAAAATGTAATAATCTAGTTTCGAAAAAAATTGAAGGCTGAACGCAAAGATGCAAAGGCACAGAGTTGGTCGAATAACGTATAGAGGTCGCAAAGTATTTTTCTTTGAAAAATGAAAGCAGAGTTCGAAAAGCCTTTTAACAATATCACTTAAAATCTCTGCATCTCTGCTCATTTTTATTTTAATAAAAATACTCAGCGACCTCTATACGTTATTCGACCAACTCTGTGCCTTTGCATCTTTGCGTTCAGCCTTCATTTTTTTTCACCTAACATCAGTTTATTAGATTCACATTTCTTAGCTTTGGCCTTTTAAAATAAAATATATGAATAATACCGATAATCAAGTACCCGCTCAGCTTCAAGGACTAGATAAATTATCAAAATTATTGGATACGAGTTTTAGAATTCCTTTTACCAAAATTAGATTTGGAGTCGATTTCTTAGTTGGATTAATTCCATATGGAGGTGATTTATTAAGTTTTCTTTTTTCAGGAGGGCTCGTGGTTACAATGGCTAGACATGGAGCAAGTGGACAGGTCTTGGCCACTATGTTGTGGAATATCGCTTTAGATACGGTAGTAGGGAGTATTCCAATCTTAGGAGATATGTTTGATTTATACTTTAAAGCAAATCGAAGGAATTTCCATTTATTGGAAAAACATTATGGCGAAGGTGAATATAAAGGAAGTGCTTGGCGAGTAGTAATTCCAGTTTTATTGGTTTTAGCTTTGTTATTTGCTTTGATGGTGTACTTAGTTTATAAAGTTGGAATGTGGGGCTGGGATTTTATTTTTAGTTCAATAATCTGATTTGGGATTATGAGTTTTGAGATCTCGAACCATTCTCAATATCCAATACTCACAATCTCAATATTTTTTCCTATCCACAACTTGAATTAAATACAAAAAACTCAGCCAACGTCTTTAGCTAATCGAAATCCTACATCATTTTGACCTTGAAGCGATGTTCCTCTTTTTCGAGCAGTCACGGTTTCCTTGCTACCTCTATCACTCCATCCTCCTCCTCGAATAACTGGAATGTATCCTGTCCGCCGAGTATGAATTCGATAGCTCCCATCTTCAGGCATATTCATTACATGATTGTGCCATTCATCTTGACAGAGTTCCCATACATTTCCACTCATATCAAAAATGCCTAATTGGTTGGCTTTTTTTAACCCTACTGGTTTGGTTTCACCAAAGCTGTTATTTTCAAACCAACCAATTTCTTTTTCAAAATTACTACCTGAATATCTTAATTTATGATTTCCATTTTTTCCGCCCATAGCAACATATTCCCATTCTGCTTCTGTAGGAAGTCGATATTTCCCTCCTGTTAATTTATTTAATTTGGGTAAAAACTTTTGTAAAATTTCAGGACGTTTGATAGACTCAACGGGGCGATCATTTCCTTTAAAATAAGAAGGATCATCTTCCATTACTACTTTCCACAAACCTTGTGTAACAAGATATTTACTAAAATAAAAATCTTTTGGAAATGTGATTCTTGATTCACCTCCCATCATAAATTCTCCTTTCTCAATGAGGATCATTTCTTGAGATAAATCGGTAAGGTGATTTTTGGCAGATTTAGTATTTGACATGTTCCATTTGTTTTTTTCATACTCGTATCACGAGTTTCCAAAGCCGTGACGATATTCGGCTAAAATAAATCGAAGTATTAAATAGTCGAATACTGGCACGGCTTTGGAAAGCCGTGACACTAAAGTCCTTTTTCAACAATAAACTTACGGGCTATAGTTTTAAACCCTTCCACTTGAACAGTCATCAAATATAATCCATTTTCAAATTTATCCAAATCAAAAATAGGTTGTGCCATTTCTAATTTTTCAAAATTCATTTCCTCAATTAAAACTCCCCGTGCATCATATATTTGTAAACCAACCTTACGACCAATATGTGATTCTAAGCTAATTCGAATTTCATTTTTTGCGGGGTTAGGAAAAACAAAAACTTGATTCCAATCTGTTGCAAATCGAACCATTTGAGTGGTAGATATTATTTCAGAACCATCTTTTTGAATTAAGCGAAGTCGATAATAATTTTCTCCGAAAACTGGCACTTCATCTTTTTTATCATAAAAAACAAAACCTTGATGATCTGAATTATTATCAACTTCCATAAAGGAATCAAAGTGTTCACCATCTACTGATTTTTCAATAATAAAATAATCAGTACGATCATTAAAATTATTACTCCATAAAATCCTAGAAATAGAACTTTCTTTAACTACCTGAAAATCAACAACTTGCGGCAAGTAGATCAAAGTAGAATTGGCAACAGTATTGCATCCTTGAACTTCTACCTCTCCCAAAACAAGATACCCATTCCCTTCCATCTGCACTCGAACATACCGTCCTTCTACCTCTAAATCAATCGTACTTGGCGATCCTACTAATCCGGAAATGTATTGTTCATAGATCGCTTGATTACGAGCAGTTTGTAAATCATTAGATGTAAATGGAGTGTTAGAAACTAGAACATATGCATTTTGAGTTTTGTCAGTTCCATCGGTTCTATTGAAAACATTAATTTGTTCTATGGTAAAATTGTCTCCTAAATCAACTTGCCACCAAGGTTGAAATTCATTATTCGTAGCACTTACAGAAGACGATGAAGTTGGGTTTGTAAAATAAACACCATTCGTATTTCCATCCACAGCTTTTGACGAACTTCCTGTAATTCCTCCTGCATTTAAGGTGGAAGATTGAGAAGTGTTTTTATTTAACGCTACATTTGAAGTGGAAGTACAACCCGAGTTTATTGGAGTTCCAGAACAATTACAATTTCCATCTTCGATATCATTTTCAGTATTTGGATTTCCATCATCGCAGGTCGTTCCAGCAGAAGGACAACCACCTCCACCTGTACATCCCATCACTTCAACTTCTGATATTGCTAAATATGAAGTGCCATTTAATTGTACTCTTACATACCGGCCACTTCGATTTACATTTATTGAAGTAGGTCTTTGTGCGACGCCACTTTGCAAATAATTTGAAACACCATTTTGATTTAAGGTAGCATTTAATTCAGAAGAATTAAATGGTACATCAGAAATAAAAACATAATAATTTCCAAAAAGATTCTCACAACAATCCGTACGATTCCAAAGATTGATACTGGTAATATCAGCTACTTCTCCAAGGTCAACTTCCCACCAAGCATTGGCTACCCAATTGGTCAAAGAAGAAGTTGGAGTTGCCCAAAAATTTCCTTCCGTATTTCCATCAACTGCTCGACTTGCATCTGCACCAAGTTGAGTTCCTGATTGAGTAGCAGTTTTTCCAATGGCAATATTAGAAGGATTATTACAACCGCCACCAGAAGGTTGAGTTACAGAAAAACTTCTTGTGATTGGAGGTGCAGCATTGAACTGACTATTTCCTGATTGAGTGGACTGAATCGTTACCGTTCCTTCATTTCCATTAAGCGTAACACTATTTCCTGAAATAATGGCGGGACCAGAAACCACATTAAATGAAACGGGCAAACCCGATGAAGCAGTAGCATTTACATTAAATGGATTATCCGTAGTTAGTTTGTTAGAAATAGAATTAAAGGTAATCGTTTGATCCTGAGTAGAAACAGTCCCTCCACATCCAATTACTTCCACTTCTGCCAATGCCAAAAATCCTTGACCGTTCAATTGAATACGAACATATCGTCCTGTGGTATTAATTGGAATTGTCGAAGGCGATTGAGCTTGATTATTTTGTAAAAAATTAGAAACGCCATTTTGATTAAAAGTCGAATTTAAATCCGTTGAATTAAATGGAGTATCAGAAACAAAAATATAATAATCACTCAATACATCTTGACAACAATCTGTTCTATTAAAAATTCTAACTTCATCAATATCTGCTACCGATCCCAAATCTACTTCCCACCAAGATTGATTGGTCCAATTGGTCAGAGAAACTGAATTTCCTCCCCAAAAATCACCATTGGTATTTCCATCATTAGCACGAGAAGCAGTTGCATTAAATTGATCGCTATGCTGAGTAGCTGGTTTATTTAATGCAATATTGGTTGGATTATTACAACCTCCAGTATTTGGAGTATAGGTAATATTTAAAGTATTGGAGGGTTGATTATTTGCATTTCCAGCATCATCTGTAACCCTCTGGCTTGGAAGAACTACGGTTACCTGACCTGCAACTGAAGGTGTTACCGTAAAAGAATAAAAAGTATTCCCACCAGTTAAATTAGAATCAGTTCCATTAGAAATATTAAAATCAGAAAGTGTTAATCCATTGATATTTTCTGAGAAAAAAACATTTACTGTAAAAGACGTATTTACATTGTTAGACCCCGTGGTTATTGTCACTGTAGGAGGTGTTGTATCTCCTCCTGACCCTGAAAAATTAATATCCCCCATTTCTCCAAGACTCAAATTATAATATGAACCACTACCTGATGTTTCTAATTTTACAGTTTTCACCAAATAAACATTATTCCCACTCAATGGAGAATTATCAGAAAATGAAGTCCCTGTAATTATATTGTTATTTAATCTTTGAAAAGTACCATTGGTACTTGCAGCTCGATATACATAATAACCAGCAATGCTTTCTCCACTAGGTACATTCCAATTGAGATTGACAGCATTATTGGTACTTGATAGTTGAAGATTAGTAGGTGCTTTTACCATATGCATTCTCAAAGTAGGATCTCCCATCAAAGCGGTAGATACTAAACCTGGTCCATATGGCAAATATAAATCGTTAGTATTATTTTGAGTTTTTTCCAATCCATAACCTATTGGATAGCCCATTGCCATATGATGTAAAACCCATGGTGGATTTCCTGCATAACAGCTTGTCAAGGCTTGTCCTGATGCTAAAGGTGCTCTTAGCAAGTTATCTGAAAACGCCCAATTTCCAAATTGGCTGCCAAATAACATGGTAAATACATTTTGTAAATTACTGTTTGCAAAGTCCTGAACGGTTCCTACACCTGCTGCGGAATTAGCATTTCCGCTACCTGCACCATAACTCCAGAGATAACTTTGATTATTCATCGTTCCAAAATAATCAGAATTAGAAATATTATTTGCACCAAAAAAAGTTGAAAAATTTCTCCAACCACTTGCTGCTGGTGCTCCGATGGTTTGTCCAATATTATCATCTATCAATGCTCTTCTAATAGGATTGATTTGGCGAGTTTTAAATTGATGATTTTTATTTAAATACTGTTGAATAAGTTGTGTTTCTGTTTGGCCAAAAGCAGGCATATTAAAAAAATCAACTCGCCCAACTTGCAACTCTACAACTCCCGAAGGTGGCACATCTTGATCGAATCTTCCATCTCCAGGTACATTATGATATATACTTAAAAAAGCAGAATTAGTATTCACAGTATTGTCTGTCCATGTACCATCCATTTCGCCATAGTAAACATCCGCAGGGTATGCGCCTTCATTTTCGGTATGTGTATCTGGGAAAATTCTTCCTGAATATGCAACAGGAACGTGGCCTAACAATAAAACCGCATTTAAATCAGGATTTGAATTATAGACATTTTTGATGGCATTATGTACACTTGAAACTGGGTCATTTCGATCTACATCAATTTGACTGACTCTCCATCCATCTTTTATAAAATCTGTTTTGAGTTCTTCTATTTGCGTAGCTAACGGTGAAAGTAAATCATCCTCAACCACCAATAAAATTCTTCCACGATCTTCGATTGCAGGTAATTCTATTCCAGCATAAATAAATCCATATTCAGGTCGAGGTCGTAAAAATTGTTGGCCACCTCCTGCACTACCTAGGGTCTGTCCAGTTTGAGTATTTGTTAAAGACCAAGACGTGCTATTGTCGATCATACTTGGTTTTATGGTGATATAAATTTCCGTACAACCTGATCCATCATTGCATGCTGTAAAGTTGGTACTTTCATTAAATCCAAAATCATCGCCGCTTGCAACTATATTGTTACAATTTTTCACTTCGTAAAATCCATTTCCAAAACTACAACACAATCCGATTCCATTGGAATCATTAATTGTGAAATTCAAAGGAGTTCCAGCAGGAACACAAACAGTAGTTTCATAGTAAGAAAAATCTTCTTTAAAAATAGCATACTCATACCCCACTCCAACTTGAACATTATTATCGGAATAAGAAGTTGCAGATCCTGAAAGTGTCGCTATAGGATTTCCCCAACTAGTCGCATTTAATGATTTTCTATGAATGACATATTCAGTCGCACCATTGTCGGCCGTCCATTGTAGGTTGATTCTTGGAGGGCTAGTTTGAGTAGTTGCACTTACTTCTACTGCTCTTTCTCTTGGGGAAGGTTGTTGGGCAAATATATTTTGGGAAATGAATAAAACTACCAATAGGATTGGAAGAAAATTCCTCATAAGTCGTGGTTTTAACTAAGTTGAGTGTGATTAATTTGATCGGTTGGAAATCTTACTCAAAATAAGGAAAGTATGAAAGATGTGGAAATGGATTAGATAAAAAATCTTTCTGAGGATAAAATGTAAGGGTTTTTACTTAAAGAATTAAAATGTCAATCAAAATCAAAAAATATGTAATTGTGAATATTCACGTTTAATTTTTGATTTTGATTGATATTCTAAATTTGGTTACTCGTTTATTCTTTTACGATTCTACCACTAATTTGATATTTCCCATCCAAAATAATTCTATAAAAATAAACACCTTGAATTAGCTTTGGATCTTCTAGGCTAAAAGTATTTCTATCAAAATTTTGCGAAAGTACTTTTTTCCCAACTGGATCAAATAATTCTAATCTTCCAGAATTAAAATTAACCTGACTAATTTTAAACTGAACGTTTTCTTTAAAAGGATTTGGTGCGACATCAATAGAAATATTCTTCACCAAATCAAACTGGGATAAAGGTTGAACCAATACATTAACAATAACAATACTATCACATCCGTATTGATCTACTAGTGATTCTTGTAATGTTGTATCTGTTTGATAAATCACCCCATTGTAAGTGGAACCTATTTCTATCATCGTGTCGATTTCTGTTTGAGTTGGAAGAATAACATTAATATTTGTCAAATTGATATTTTCAAAAACAGAATAAGCAACGGTATCTGCAAAAGAAGTACTTGATATATATGTAATACCTTCATAGCTTTCACCTTCACAAAGGGTAATTTCGGTAGTATCAATTGTAGTTGCTATCCCCAAAGAATGAAAGGTAGTATTCGTTTTTACAGGTTCATTAAAATCAAAATAAATGGAAGCTGAATTCTCAAAACTTGTACCCATTGGTAAATCAGGAAGTTGCCGAACGGTATATTTGAAAAAACCATTTGAAGCAGGTTCATTGACATTGCTATCTGGTAACATTATATTTTCAAATTTAAATTGAAGTGTCCGATCTTCAATCACTTCAAATTGCATTGGATGACTCGACGCTCCTAATTCGATAGAAGCTAAATCAAAATTGGTAGACAAGGTATCTAAAACTACAACATTAAATGCAGTATCAGAACCTGTATTTTGAAAACGGACTAAATACTCAATCGACCGATTCGGCTCAATAAAATGTTGATCTCCAAACCCAAGTGGAAAACCTTGTTTATCATTTGGGTCATAAGAACCGATTACTGGCATGCAAAAACGAGAGAAAGGATCACCATAATCTTCAACTGGATGCATTAAAAAATACCCCGTTTCATATTCCTCTCCGACTACTTGACATCCTTCAATGGTGATACTTGGAAAAGTGGTGATTGGATAACCATCCACTTGGTCTGTTTCCAAACGATAAGTACATCCATCTGCCGCAATTTCTAAAATAAAATTTTCTCCTGAATTTAAAATAAAAGTATCCACTTCAATCAGTTCCGCATTTTTATATAATCGATATTGTGAAGGTCCAATCATATCTTCATTTCCTGAATTTTCAATATTTAAATACAAAATATTATCATCACATAATCCTTCTAAAAACAATTCAGCTCCATTATAAGTCGTGCTATTGGTATTGCAAGTTTCGTTTGGATAAATACTCGCCGTCAAACAAAGCACCTGTTCAAAATCAGCCTCACAAGAAAGCAATGAAGTAAATTTAATTTTTCCAAAATCACCAATTTCTAAATCTCCTAAATCAAAAATTAAATTACTATCGACATCATAAGTAAATGGAGTTGCCGACTGAAAGTCTTCAAAAAGTTGATCTGCCAAGACAACAATATATGCTCCTTGAACTGGCCCTCCGACATTTCTCCAATCAATCGTAAAATTATTTTCAAAACACCTTCGTAATAATGGAGCACCAATTTCTACTTCCAACAAAGAACAATCAGAATCAATACTTGAAAGTAAATCCACTTGAACGGTATCACCAGATTGAACATTATAAGTTTGAGTATTGAGACATTTATTCCAATAGGAACTTGGTGGAATTTGAGTTACGGTATATTCTTCATCAAAAACAAGCATGCTAAATTGACCTAAAGAATCCGTAAAATCTACTCTTGTATATTGAGGAGATGCTGCTAGAATCTTCCATCCACTTAAAGGAATAGAATCATTATCCATTAAGCAATTTGCCCCTTCATCAAATAATAAACTACCTTGAATAGTAGAAAAATTACAACCTGCTTCAATCTCAGAAAGAGAATTACATCCAGGTGCATTGTTTTGAATTTCAAAAATAATATTACTCTGATTTTGAGTTAAATAATCACAAATCTGAAAAAATGAACATTGGGTAAGCGAAGGGTTATTATAAATTCTTACATCGCCAAGACTCTGCCAATCCAAAATTCCATCTAAAGCAGAAATATTTGTTAGAGCATCATTTCCAATAACCTCTACAATAAAAATAAAAGAGATTTGCCCAATGCCTGTAAGCGAAAGAAGGGCATCATTATCTTTGATGGAAACAATATGTGCAGAAGTCAAATTTTCAAGACCATTTAAAGAAGTTAAATTTTCATTCCCTTCTATTGTCATTGAAAAGATTTCAGAAAGATTATTCAACCCTGTAAGATCGACTAAGGAAGTATTATTAGTAATAGAAATATCTCCATTATTGACTGTCAATCCTTCAAGTCCTTCTAAACTGGTTAAATTCTCATTATTTGAAATTTCTAAATAAATCCCTGCAAAACTAAGATTGTTTAATCCACTTAATGAAGTCAAAGCGGAATTATTATTTATGATAAAATCATTCGCTTGGGTAAAATTTGTTAAACCATTCAAAGATGTTAAAGCATTGTTATCTAGAATTTCAAATATATGCCAAACTTCATTTAAGGAAGTTAATCCTTCCAAATTAACAAGACTTGAGTTTTCATGAATAAGCAAACTTTCTGCATCGACTAAGTTTTCTAATCCAACTAAATTCTGTAATGAAGGATTTTGGGAAATATAAATTTCTCCAAGCGCCTGTGTCAATCCTTCCAACCCTTCGAAATTAATCAATGCATTATTATTAGAAATAGATAAATTAAAATGAAGCGTCGATACATTTTCCAAACCCACAAAATTCACAAGCGCGGGATTATTGGATACTGTTAAATGCTCTATCTCATGAAGTCCATTTAGACCTTGTAGGTTAACTAGATTTTCATTTCCATCAATAATAATATCTGTTACCGAAAAAGTAATTCCTTCTAATCCTTGTAAATTGGTCAATCCATCATTATTCTCAATATATAAACCCATATGGGATTCTACAATTCCGCCTAATCCATTTAAACTCATTAAGTTAGGATTACCTACAATAGAGATTCCTCCATAAACTATTTCTATATTTTGCAATCCTGATAAATCAGAAATATCAGTAGTCTCTCCTTGTATTGTCGAACCTATATATATTCCAGTTTCGATAACAGTACAGTTAGAATTAACTGCTACCCAAGCATCTACCTCCGCTTGAGAAGAAAAACTTATAGATTCACATTGGGCAAAAGAATGGGTAAGAAGTCCTAAAAACATTAGAAATGGAAAGAAAATTTTAAAATTCATGCTATTTTTTTTTGTAAAATTTAGTTTTCAATTTAACCTATTAAGTAGTACCAAGAAAGATACCATTTCATTGATTTTGTTAAAAAACTAGTGTTTTGTCAATCAAGAAATAACGGGATATTATTATATATCAGCTACAATTTTCGACTAGAGTATTCGACACGATATATAATAATAATATCCCATCATTTATTAGTTGACAAAACACTAGATGATTTAATTATTCTTTTGGTGTATCTTTTTTATAAAAATTAAATTCGGAACCTACCTAAAAAACAAAAGCCGCTAACTTAAAAAAATTAGCGGCATTTATTTTTATGGCAATCGAAATTATCTAGCCTTAATAATTTTAACAAAATCATCAGCTTTTAAAGAAGCTCCTCCAACCAATCCACCATCTACATCTGGCTGAGAAAACAATTCCTTTGCATTGGCAGGCTTTACACTTCCACCATAAAGAAGAGTTGTATTATCTGCGATTTTTTCACCGTACTTTCGAGCAATCATTTTACGAATTTTATCATGCATCTCTTGCGCTTGTTCAGGACTTGCAGTTACTCCAGTTCCTATTGCCCAAATCGGTTCGTAAGCAATCACTACTTTTCCAAAATCTTTTTTAGACAAATGAAATAATCCTTCTCTTAATTGTTTTGATACGTGTCGAGCATGGTTCCCTGCTTTACGAACACTTAATGGTTCTCCACAACAAAAAATAGGAAGCATTTTATTTTCTAAAACGGTATTTGTTTTTTTTGCTAACAATGCATTTCCTTCCTTAAAATATTGTCGGCGTTCGCTATGTCCGAGGATGACATATTTTGCTCCAACTGCTTTAAGCATGCTTACTGAAATTTCTCCAGTATAAGCTCCACTTAATTCTTGCGAACAGTTTTGTGCTGCGATTTGGATTCCAGGAACGTCTTTAGTCACCTGAGCAACTGCTCCGATATGCGTAAATGGAACACCTAAAATTACTAATGCATCTGAAGGTTTTGTTTTTTTAACAATGCCTTTTGCAAGTCTTTCTCCCTCTTTGAGGTTGGTATTCATTTTCCAATTACCTGCTACAATAAGTTGTCTTGACATGATTTGATTTTTGATTTTAAAAATATTCGCAAATGTAAAATTTTATTAGAACATTTTTTCAAAAATCCTTTTCTTTAGAGGGTAATGAGTTGTGATTTTTTAGCCACAGATTTACGTTGACTTTTTTATGTCGATCCTAAAACGCGTTATTCGGTAGGCATAAATAAGTCAGCGTAAGTCTACGGCTAAAATTACATCTTAAGAACTAAATACATATTCAATGCCTTCTTCTGATTCATCTATAACAGTTCCAAAAACCGAATTGGTCACATCTATTATTATTGGTTGGAAATTATTATTTTTTTGAAATCTAAAATTTTAAAGCATTCTTTTAAAATACTATTTTAAATAAATTCTATATTCACGACGTCGTTCATCTTATTAATCCGATGAGGATTAAAAATGATGCATCTAAGGCAATTCAAAATAATAATCGAATTTTTAAAAAATAAATTAGAATGGAAAAATACGAATACAAGGCTGTCTCAATTAAATCTGACGTTTGGACGGGATATGCAAAAGATGATTACCTTCAAATTTTAAATGAATACGGAGCAAATGGATGGAGACTCAAAGAATTTGTCCCAGCTTATGCAAAGCCAAAAGATGCACCTAAAGGCTTCGAGATTCTATTGGAAAGAAAAGTTCTAATTAATGAATAATTAAAAATGAATAATTTTCTTGAACGATGAAAATCACCGTCCCATGAAAATTATTCATTATTCATTTTTAATTATTCATTATCTCCTCGGTATCGTCAATATCTCTTCCATTCGCCCATCCAAAAAATGAAAACCATCTTCACCATAAACACCATCTTCTTCTAACATTATTCTTACAATTTTGCCCCACTCTTTTACTTCAGTTGCTGCAAACAGTTCAATGGAGTAAGCTGTATTTTCAAAAAGTGGGTAATCTCCCCTACCCTTGACACCGCCTTGCGAATCCCACATTCCAATCGTTGGTCCAGCAGCATGTCCATGTAATCCAATCGGATGCGTATAAATTGAAGCAGTCAATCCTTCCTCTTTTGCTTGAGTCAATGCATCCAATAAAATCTGATTTCCAGTTTTTCCTTTTTTAAAATTCTCTGTTAAAATATCCTGAACACGGTTTCCATTTTTAAATGCCTTACGAAGAAAATCTGGAACTGTTTTTTCGCCAGGTTTTAAAACATAAAAATGTTGCTGCTGGTCAGTATTTAATCGTAAGTAGGTAATTCCAAAATCCACATGTAACAAATCACCCGCTAGAATCACTTGTTGTTTTGGACGATTAGAAAATGATCTCAAAAATTCTTTGTTCCCTTCATCCGATCGCTGAATAGAAACACTTGGATGAAACCAAGTATCTAATCCATAATCTCTAACCAATTGTCGCAACGCCCATTCCACATCGCTAGTGGTGGTTATTCCAGGGTGAATATGATGTTCGGATAATCCTTCTTGTAAAATTCGATGTCCCATATTGCAAATCATCGGATAAATTTCCAATTCTTTTTGCGATCGAGTTTCCAACCATGCTATCGCCAAATTTTGTGCAGAGGTAACTTTAGGATGAAATGACTTTGGCAAATTTTCCATAAAAGCATCATACTCCGTACGCACCAAACCATCCGCTAAGGCAAAATCTTTAGAGTAATTTAATCCAATAGAATTTGGATTTTTTTCTTTTATGATGTTCATCAATGCTTCCCATTGGTCAGGATACACATCTACATTCCACTCTCCTTTTAATAATTTCCCAACAGAATATCTCGCTATCGCAATCTTATCTAATTCGCCTGTGGTTTTATTTTTATTAAAAACCATAATCGTACGGCGACGTGCAGAAAGCCAAGTACTTGGGAGGATGGTTTTCATAACAGGGTCTTCATTATATTCTCTAGAAATAATGATCCACATATCAATCCCTTCTCGTTCCATAAGTTTTGGGAGAAGGTTATCGAGGCGATCTTCAAGGATGTCGTCGATGACTGTCGCTCTTTCTTTTTCAGGGAGAATATTAAAAGTTTGGTTTTGAGTAAATGTATTGTTACAAAATGTAAAAAGGAGGAAAATGGTTAGTATGTTTTTCATTTTATTTTTTTTGGAAAAATACGAGTTTATTTAGAAATGAATAGAATTTGATGTTACTATTTTATCTAACCTCATTATTAAATCATAAAAAAAATTAATCCATACCGAATTACAAGCTCATGAAAATCACTTTAAATCTTCTTATCCTTTCAGTTTTAGTGTTTTTATTAAGTTGTAAAACTAAAAATTCAATTAGCACCCAATCTTTAAATAACCTTCACTCACTTCTTGAAAAAAGTATTCAAATAGAAAAAGATAAATTCTATGAATTAGAAGGCTACTTAATTTCAACCAGTAAAATTAGAGCAAAACATAAATACCGTCCATTAATCTATGCAGGTTTAGAAGCAATGGCAAAATATGAGATATTTTATAAAGAGAAACAATCACTTCTTGACAGCTTAAATCAGAGGCTCAGCCAATTATCATTTTCAGATAAAGAAAAGATTTTCAATCAATTAAAATCAAGTGCTACTCAAATTGATAGTTCAATGTTAATCTTATATGATTCCATTTTAGCCAAAAATCACAAAATCGTAGGGTTAAAAAAAGATGAGTTTGAAAAGAGAAAAATAAATATTCGAAAGGACTTCACCGCTCTTGAAAATACTTTGGTTCCTGAAAGTAACATTGATATGGAATCCGATTTAATTTTTAAAATAAAATTAAATTCTATTGAATATGCTACTATTCAAAAAGAATTGTTTTTCATCAATAGATATAAGGAATTATTTGAAAGTATAACCATATGTAATTGGGATAAATATGTTCCTTTTGTTTCACCCAAAAATAACTTCATTAATAAAGGAGATTATTTTGAAGCAGAAATAGGGATTACGAAAGCTATAGAACCTCTCGATATTGAAGAAGCCAAAGTCATATTTAATAAGGACACTATTATTTTAAACCAGGATAAGAGTATCGCCAATTATAAATTCAAACCTTCTCATTCTGGGAAAAAAGACTATAAAATTAAATGTGAATTTAAAAATATTTTAACTGGTGAGGTTTTAAAATCAAGTCGAATCTATTCCATAAATGTGAAGTGATCTTCAATGTGAGTTTTCAAAAATAAACTTTTCTCAATAAGGTTTTCTCATATTTTTTTGTCCAAATTCCATTTGCAATAAGCTGCATTCTTAATTTAAATTTTACCACGTAGATTAAAAATCTATTTCTTATTTTTACACCACACTAAACTTAATTTCAAAAACAAAAAATCCACACTATGCGTATCCAAGCAGAGTCAGTCAATGACTACATCTCCCAATTACCAGAAGAACGTCAAGTAGCAATGACCAAGCTTCGAAAAATCATCAAAAAGAATTTACCAAAAGGATTTAAAGAAGCATTGAATTATGGAATGCCAGCTTGGGTAGTTCCACATAAAACTTACCCTGATGGCTATCATTGCGATCCTAAATTGCCTTTACCCTTTCTAAGTATGGCTTCACAAAAGAATTTTATTGCTGTTTATCATATGGGAGTTTACGCTAATCCTGATTTAATGAAATGGTTTGTCGAAGAATATCCAAAGCATTGCAAACGTAAATTGGACATGGGAAAAAGTTGTATTCGATTTAAAAAAATTGAAGAAATCCCTTATGACCTGATCGGAGAACTTGCTTCTAAAATGAGCCCAAAAGATTGGATTGATATTTACGAAACTCATGTAAAGCGATAGTTTCTATTTTTTAGACGCTGACTTTTTAAGAATCTTATGTTTCTCAAAAATCACATTTTAGAAAAACATAAAAATCTTAAAAAGTCAGCGTCTAAAAAAAATTAAGAGAAAAGATTGGTATTAATCCGACCTGATTTGCACATTGGAATTACTGCAAATACTATTGGCGATTTAAATAAATATCTTTTGGAATTTGCTTGATATTATAAAAAGAACCACCTTTCTTTGCGGCTATTCTTCAACATCTGAATTTAGTCCATGGCTCACAAAACATTTTTTATTCCAACTCAAATTCTCCAAGATCACTACGATATCATCCCTACCAATTTATCCAAAATGGAAGGATATGCTAGTGAAAATTATCGTGTAGAAACTAATGACAAAAAATATGTTTTAAAAATATACCAAGCAGATGAAGATCTTCAACTTCTTGGAGCAACGAATCAAATCACCTCCCTTCTTTCCGATAATTTCCCAAAAAATATCCCTACCTCTAAAGGTGAAAAAATAATTAAATTTCAAATAGAAGATAAAATATGTTACGCCCAATTACTCACTTATATTGAAGGAAGATTACTAGCAGAAGTAGATCATACACATAACCTTTTCGAATCTTTTGGGTCATTTTTAGGAGAAATGAATCAGACTATTTTTCAATATCAATCACATGCCATTCAAGCTCGTGTGGACAATTGGGATTTACAACATTGCTTGATGAATGAAAAATATGTTGAGCATATTAAAGAGTCTGCACAACGAAGAATCGTTCGATATTTTTTCCAACAATTCAAAGAAGAAGTCATTCCATTACAATATGATTTAAGAAAAAGTATCATTCATTCTGATGCCAATGACTGGAATGTCCTTACCGAAGATGGAAAAGTAAGTGGCTTAATTGATTTTGGTGATATTTGTTTTTCCTATCTCATCAATGAATTAGCGATTGCAATCACCTATGCCGTTTTCGAAAAAGACAATCCAATTGAAATGGCTTGTTCTATTATCAAAGGTTATCATAAAAAAATGCCTTTGGAAGAAAAGGAATTAGATATTTTATACTATTTAATCGCAGGTAGATTATGTGTAAGTGTTTGTAATTCTGCTTATAAAAAAACTCAACAAGATAATATCGATTATATCACAATAAGTGAAAAACCTGCTTGGGAACTCTTAGAAAAATGGATTACTATAAATCCATTTTTTGCTAAAAATGAATTTAGAAAGGCATGTGGTTTTTTTAGTCAAAAATCTCAAAGCATTGATAAGATTCTAAAAAACAGGATTGAGGTAATGGGCAAAAATCTTTCTGTCAGTTATAAATCGCCCATCCATTTTGAAAAAGCAGCCCTTCAATATATGTACACCGCTGATGGCAAAACTTATCTTGATGCTTACAATAATATTAAACATGTAGGTCATTGCCATCCTAATGTTGTAAAAGCAATTCAGCAACAAGCTGCTACAATGAATACCAACACAAGGTATATATATGAAAACTTAACTAGTTACGCAAATGCATTGTTACAACATTTTCCTAAAAAACTAAACAAAGTAGCTTTTGTCAATTCTGGAAGTGCTGCAAGTGATGCAGCCATTCGTATGGCAAGAGCACATACAGGTCATAAAAACATGTTGGTTATGGAAGAAGGTTATCATGGAAACACTATTGCGAGCATTGAAGTCAGTCACTACAAATTTAGTCACAAAGGAGGAACTGGTGAACCTGAACACATCTTCACCATTCCTCTACCAACAATACAATTCCAAAATAAAAAACTCAACAAATCTAACTGGAAAGCTAACTTATTACTCAGTCTAAATGCAGCAAAAAAAAGAGGTCTGGCAGGTTTTATTGCCGAACCAATTCTAGGCTGTGCAGGACAGGTTCCTTTGCCTGATGGTTATTTAAAAATGGCTTATGAAATAGTTAGAGAAGCTGGTGGCGTTTGCATTGCTGATGAAGTGCAAATTGGTTTTGGAAGAACTGGAAAATTTTGGGGCTGGGAACATCATAATGTGGTACCAGATATTGTAATTCTTGGTAAACCAATGGGCAACGGTCACCCAATGGGAGCTGTCGTAACCACAGCTGAAATTGCAGCATCATTTGATAATGGGATGGAATTCTTCAGTAGCTTTGGTGGGAATCCAGTTTCATGTGCTATTGGAAAATCTGTCCTCGAAACAATTGAAGAAGAGAATCTTATTGAAAATGCAATCGAAGTGGGAAATTATTTTAAAAAACAACTAAAGACACTTCAAATAAAATTTCCAATAATCTATGATATTCGAGGTGATGGGTTGTTTTTAGGAATTGAATTTCGAAAAGAAGGGGAAACAAAAAGTATTACTCCTACAATTAAAGAAGAACTAAAAAAACGATTTATTTTAACAAGTACTGATGGCCCAGGAGATAGAACTTTAAAAGTAAAACCACCTATGATTTTCAGCAAGGAAAATGTCAATGAATTTATCTTAAAACTAAAAGATATTTTAATGAGTATTTAGAATTATTAAACACATTTTTTTCTCCATTTTTCAATTGAGGTAAGAGCGTCAAAAAAGATGAGTCACGGGTACCAGAATAGTTTTCTAAAACCAGAAATGCACTAAACTTATAGTTCTAATTATCAAATAACAACGTATATACATTCTCAACAAAATCAAAAGCAAACCGATCTAAATTATCTTCAAAAACAGTAATAATCACCACATCCCTTTGCTTTATTTCATCAATAATATCCACTTCCTTATTCGTAATTCTTCGTCCATTTTTGAGTGTAACAGGATACACTTCATGGTTGTAATACCAAAATGTAGAATTCTTGTTACACAACCCATCAATAATTTCTGAATCAAACATCAACTTATAAAAACTATCTCCAACTGCCAATACACTTGGTTTAACTGTCGAGTCATTTTCAATATATCGAATCTTAGTGTAGGGCAAAGGGGCTAGATCAGGCGTCCAGATAAAATTTGCACCAGCAACCAATTCATTATCATATCCTGCTTTTGCAGAACTTAACTCAATACTATCCCTCCATTGCATTTTCACCATCTCGATATCAAGTATTTTTTCTAAATATTCCTTCATGGTTTCTGCTGCTATTGCTGCTCCATAGCTAGTCCAATGCTGTCCTGAAGGTGGATAAAGTGGGTGTTCATATTCGCTTCTTTCTTTTTCCATAAAAGAAAAATCAATTACGTGTATATCATGTTTTTTTAATATTTCAGAAAAAACCTTCCAATTCGTAGAATCTGTTTTACTTTTTTGATAAAAATCAGGAAGATAATCTGAGTAAATTCTAGCCTTCAATGGTGGCATTAAAACTAAAACTGGAATACCTTCTTTTGCTAATTCATTTTTTATGGCTTCTAGTTTTTGTACCTTTTCTTCCATCCAAGGAATACCTTTATAATCACGACCAATATATGCTTCACAGCCTTCTTTTTGAAAAAGAAAATTGTCTTTCCCTCTTAAAATATTAGCATGCATAATATCACCATAAAAGGAATAATCCACCTGAGATTTGAGTCGAATAGCTGTGGCATGCAATGGATTTCTTGTTTTTACAAATGCTTCATAATTCTGCTGATATTGTCCTGCCATCCAACGTTTCCCATAAAAATTTGGTTTTTTAGTTTTCCCAAAATAACCTACAGCTTCCTCAACTTGCAATGATGGAACGGCTTCCTGTATTGGAGGAACGTACCACATTGGTAGAAATATCAATGCTAATAAAAAGATGAATAATATGTATTTGTATTTTTTATTCATTACCACGAATAGTTACTAGGTTGAATTTTGAATGATGAATTTTTAATTTTGAATGTCTCAAATGCCTTGTATTTCCTAGGTTTTAGGATTTCTTTTTAACGCTGGCTTTTTATGATTTTTATGTTTTGCGATAACGCGATTTTCGAAAAGTATAAAAATCATAAAAAGTCAGTCTCCAAAAAAAATTAAAATTTAAAATAAATAAATGGATTAAAATCCGAACCAAATATTTCAATCAAACACCACCAACTTAACAATACACTTACCAATCCTTTTCCTGACAAAACCAATATATTGGTATTCGTATTTCGATACCATTGACTTGCTTGATGTTCTATTTTTGAAAAATATCCACTAAAGGCGATTAATAATCCTAAGATTAAAAACACATAAAATTTATTTGGAATAAAAATTCCAGTTTTGGAAAAATCAAAAACAAACATTTGATTAATATATAAAAATCCATCGGTCAAATATTCACATCTAAAGAACACCCACCCTAACAATACAATTACGTAAGTAAAAACAATAGCAGGCAATTTCCCTATTCTCTTTAAAAAATCTCCCAAAAACAATCTATCCATTATGAGGAATGCACCATGAAAAGCTCCCCAAAAAATAAAACTCCATCCTGCTCCATGCCAAAATCCAGAAATTAAAAAAACCATCCAAAGATTAAAATATAATCTTCGAGTCGAAACCCGATTACCTCCCAATGGAATGTATAAATAATCCCTCATCCAACTACTCAATGTAATATGCCATCTCCTCCAAAACTCCGTGATACTTTGAGAAATATATGGAAAATTAAAATTTTCTGGAAATCGAAATCCTAGCATTTTTGCTATTCCAATAGCCATATCAGAATAGCCTGAGAAATCAAAATAGATTTGTAAAGAGTAGGCGATAATTCCAAGCCAAGCTAATCCAGTAGGGACTTCACTAGCAGGAAGCGCAAAAATCTCATCCACCACGCCACCTAATACATTGGCAATTAAAACCTTCTTAGACAGCCCAATAATAAATCGAAATAATCCTGAAATTTTGTAATCAATATTATCTTGATGAGATCTGTCGATCAGCTGTGAAGCCACCTCGTTAAACCTGACAATAGGTCCAGCAATCAGTTGAGGAAATAACAAAATATACAACATATAATCCCTCAATCGATCAAGTGGTTGAACTTTTCCACGATAGCAATCTATGATATAACTTAGTTTTTGAAAGGTAATAAAGGAGACACCAATAGGTAGCAGAATATTTCGCCAAGAAAAAGTATTTCCTCCAAATATATTCAACAACTCGTTTACATTTCCAACAAAGAAATTTAAGTATTTGGCCAAAAGAAGAATAAGTACATTTGAAAAAATGGCAATATAAAAAATTCGCTTTCGGAGATTACCTTTCGAATTGGAAAATAAATGCACCAAATAAAAATCAATCATCAATGATCCAACCACCACAAAGAAAAATTCAGGTGCACCCCACGCATAGAAAAAACAACTCCCGATCAGCGCAACCTCATTTTTCAATCGCGTCGGAGCCAAAAAATATAACAACAAAAATGTTGGTAAAAAATATAGCAGAAAAATAATACTGCTGAATACCATTTAATTATTTTTATTTTTGCGTACTCCGAAGCTCCAGCTTCGGAGTAAAAACACTAAGGTCATATTTTTTCCTAAGTCAAAACTTCGGAATATATTTCTTCGAAGCTGGAGCTTCGAAGTACGCAAATTTAACTCAATTTCTTACAGATTCTATTTTTAAATGGAGGAATTCAAAAATTTTGAAAACATAACGCAAAGGCAAGTTTTTTTTAGGGTTTTAAAAAAATTTGGACTTGATTTATTCTTTATGGGAGTAGTCATCTTAGGCGTTTTATGGTTGTTTGGAGTTCTTGGAAAAACCAATCATCATTTTGCTTGTGATGCGGAAGATATCAAAATTCATAATCGAAAAAACTTTTTCCATAAAGATGGAAATTATTTTACTGGCGCTGATTTGGTCAGCCAAGATTTTGTTTTTGAAGGAAAAAATAGCTTAAAATTAGACGGCGACAATGGATATGCTTTTCAGATTGATTATGAATATTTAATTGGCAATGAAGAAGTCATCATTTGGGTTTGGAGATTTGCGGAAGGAGATTGGAAATCATCTGGACAGGTCGTCGCAACTGTCAATAATAAATTTTGGAAAGCTAGTCAAGAAGTCGTTGAAACTAATCCAAATGGGTGGGAAAGAATTCAACTAAAATTTCAAGTACCTGAACAGACCCAAAATGAAATAATGTCTGTTTATTGTTGGAATCCTCAAAGCCGTCCTATATATTTTGATGATTTCCACCTTGTAGTCAACGAAAAAGAAGAATTGTAAATTCCATTTGCGATTTTAAAAATGTAAAATATGCAGTATTTCTTATTGGTTTTTCTTTTGACTTTTTTTTCCTGCAAAAATAATTTTAGAGTAAAAAAAGATAACAACAGTTTTGATTATAACACTTCATTATTTGGAACATGGGAATTAGATACAAATACAATTAAAAATAATATTCCTAATTGCAACATGGAAGAGAAATTGATTTTAAAACAACCTTTAAAAATCACTCTTTATGAATTTAAAAAAATAAAAATTGAAGGTTATAAAATAGGTAAATCAAAAGAGTTTATTTGTGATTATAATCCAATCAATTATCAAGCTGAAGTATTAAAAAACTCATGCCCAAGTATATGGATAATGGATAAAAATAATTCTCAAATTTGGTTTGAAATAAGTGAAGGTTTAGCTATTCAATATCAAGTTCATTTTCAAAACGAAAAATTAACATTAAAAGTAAAAAAGATAATTTTAAGTCCAAATAACTCTAACCCAGATTTGATTTTTATGAAGAAATAATATCATTAATCATACATCTAAAAAACAATTTGTGAAATATTTATTCAACCTCATTATCGTACTTTCACTTTTCTCTTGCGGAGAAAAGAACAAAGAAACTACAGAAAAAAACACTACCAATGCCTCTATGGAAAAACAACATTTGTTTGTTGGTACTTATACCAAAAAGGAAGGACATGTAGATGGAAAAGCCAAAGGTATTCACCATTTTTCATATGCTCCAAAAGAAAAAGCTACATCAAATAAAAATTCAAAACAAGACTTTTACAAAACTGTAAATCCTTCTTTTATCGAATTTTCTCCAACACAGAATATTTTATATGCTGTGAATGAATTAAATCCTAATGATGGAGAATCTGGAACCGTAGCATCATTCTCAGTTGATAAAGAAACAAAAGCTTTAACTTTTTTAGGAGAGCAAATTACACATAGCTACGCACCCTGTCATATCACATTAGATGCAACAGGCAAATTGGCATTTGTTTCTAATTATGTGGGAGGTGTATTTTGCACTTATCGAGTTTTAGAAAATGGAAGCCTGGATACCGCACTTCAAGTTTTTAAGTTTGAAGGCAAAGGGCCAACCGATCGACAAGAAGGTTCTCATCCCCACTCTTCCATCGTTTCATCTGACAATAAATATGTTTTTATTGCGGATTTAGGAACAGATAAAGTGATGAGTTATAAGATTGATTCTCCTGAAACTGGTTTAGTTCCAACCGAACAACAATTTATTAAAATGCAATCGGGTGCTGGCCCTCGTCATTTGGATTTTCATCCCAATGGAAAATCCCTTTATGTAGTAAATGAGTTGGATGCGACAGTCAATGCTCTCGACTATGATTCATCAAATGGGGAATTGGTTCAAAAACAATCTTTAAGTACTTTACCAGAAGATTTTTCTGGTGCAAATTACTGTGCCGCTATTCGCACTCACCCTTCTGGCAAATTTTTATATGCCTCAAATCGAGGTCACAATAGTATCGCTATTTACAAAATAGACGAGGCAACAGGAAAGCTTACCTTCTTAAAAACAGAACCTACTCTTGGAGATTTCCCAAGAGATTTTGCAATCGATCCTTCTGGAAATTATTTGTGGGTAGCCAATCAAAATTCTGATAATATTATCAAATTTGAAATTGATTTAAAAACAGGATTATTGACTAAGGTGAGTGAGTTGGAATGTCCTACTCCAGTTTGTTTAAAATTTTTATAAAAAGGATCTAGAGGTATTTAAAAAAAATTCGATGGTATTTTGATTTTTTTTGGACGGTGACTTTTTATGGTTTTTATGTTTTTCGATATCGCGATTTTCGAAAACATTAAAATTATAAAAAGTCTACGTCCAAAAAAAATCAAAATATTACTCTTAATCCAAAACCTCTTTATCATCTAAAAGCTGCCGCTAAATCAGCAATCTTTTTTATCGTTTCCTCATGAGGAATTCCAGTACTCTTAAGCATTTTAAAAGAATGATCTCCTCCTTCAATTATCTCTAATTTTGCCTTCTTTAATTTCTTACAAACTTTCTTAATCAAATCAATATTTGCCAAGGTATCACGAGTCCCTTGTAAGAATAATTGAGGAATCGAAATATCAGCCAAATGAGCCGCTCGATCCATACTTGGTTTTCCAATAGCATGTAAAGGAAATCCAAAATAGATTAATCCTTCAATATTTGTAAGTTCCTCATTTGCAGCAAGTTGCGAGCACATTCTTCCTCCAAAAGATTTACCTCCAATCAAAATCGGAACTCCTTTTGACAATTTTTTAGCAGTTTTTATTGCAGCCGAAATAGCTGGCAATGCTTTCTTTGGGCGGTCTGGAATTTTCTTTCCAAGTTCCATATAACGGAAATTAAATCGAAATGTAGCCACTTTGTTATGGGCTAATTCTTGAGCTAAATTTTCCATAAAAGGATGCTCCATTCCTGCTCCTGCTCCATGTGCTAAAACCAATAAAAATTTTGGTTTTACAGGACGAATATATAGCCCTGAAGTTTCACCAATTTCATCAGAAATATTAAAAGTTATTTTTTTAGAATTGTAATGCTTCATTTGTATTTTATTTTTTGCAAAGATATATTTAAAAAATAGATCCTAGTTTAAATTTTAGAAAATGAGTTTAGAGTTTTATTTTTAGGATATTTTAAATAGTTAAAAATATCAAAACAAGAAAATTTTAAATGAGTAAAAACAAAACCGAATTAAAAAATGCTTATGAAAGCATGATGCGTAAGAAAAAAATCGAGGTACATCTAATTCATTTGGACAAACGCATCCAACAACAAGAAAAAGAAATTAAACAACTCCTACGAAAGGTGGAAAATGAAGAGGATGACATTACCAAGCTCCAAAAGTTAGGACTGCTTTCTATTTTTAATAAAATACTTGGCAATAAAGAACAAGAGTTAGAAAAGCATAGGCAAGAATATTTAATGTCGGTATTGCAATGGAAAGGTGCTGTAAAAAATTTGCAAGCTTTAAAATATGAAAAAGAGATTTTACAAAAACAACTCAGCAGTTTATTCAATGCGGAACAAATTTTCAATAAATTATTTAACAAGTTGGAAAAAACATTGGAAGTAAAATTAAGTTCATCAATCAAATCGAAATTGAAAAAATTAGATTTGAAAATTTTAAACCATGAAGAACGAATAAAAGAAATTCGAGAAGCAATAAATGCAGGTAAAAAAGCAGAAAAAGTCTTACTAAAAATCAATGCTGATTTATCAAAAATTAGGCAATGGGGAAATCCATTTATTGCAAAGAAAACAAAAACAAAAATTTCAGGAATCGGCGATCAATCTTCTCGAGAGAAAAAACAGTTCATGAATCTCGCCCAAAAAGATGCTCAAAAAGCCTATTTATTATTAGAGCATTTTGAAATGGAAATTCATGATGTTTACAAACAATTCAAATTAGATTATCGGAATTACATCAAGAGTTTCACTAATTTTTTAGAAATATTTTATGACAATTTAATAACAGATTGGGTAGTCAAAAAAAATATTGATAACACTATACATGCAATAGAAACTATTCATGACAAAGTAGCGAGAATTTTAGCTATGCTTGAAAATGAGATTGTAAAAACTAAGGAATACATTAAAGAAGAAAAATCATTTAGAAAAGATTTAATTTTAAAAAATTAGGTAAATCTTAAAACTGAATACTTTGTAACAAAAGATTATTTCGGAATATCTGCTTTGCGAAACCAGAGGGATGAAAAAGGAAGAGCATGGGTTCGTAAAACTTTAAGAACTTCTGCTCGCTCTCCTGCCCATTCACAAAGTTCTCAAAGCAGATTCATCTTTTCATTAACTTTTGTTACAGGATACTAAATCATTTTTTTATTCAAAAATCAAATCTAATTTTTTCCATTTAGAATAAAAAAGTAACACACTTCCAAAAATAAAAAAGCCACTTAAATCAAAAACTACCTTCCAAAAATCCAGCAAATTATCAAATATAAAAACAAGAAGAATTCCGACTATCAACCAACCTCCCACCCTCATTAGATTTAGTCCAAGTCTATTTTCTTTAAACAAAAAATAACCGACAATAATCAAAAACAAACCAAAGGACATTTTAATATAAAAATCAATTTTCCCAAAGAATTGAAAGTCTTCAACTGAATAATCGTAAGATTGATTTGCTTTATAAATCAAAAAGCAAATTACGATTCCAGAAATAATCATTATAACCGCAACAACATAATTTACTATTGTTATTTTTTTCTTCAAAGAAAGGAGTAGTTCTTCGTTTTCAATTTCATCTAAAATTTCGTTTTTCATATATTTCACTCCATATTTTTTTGCTACTAACAAAAGTAATTAAAAAACAAGTAATCCTTTTTAATTTTAAAGATTGAATTTCTTACCTTGGAGTTATGACAAATGAAGACTTTGCAATGAAAGTAAAATTTTATGGAACACGTGGCTCCATCCCCGTTTGTTCTAGAGAATTTCAAGATTTTGGAGGAAACACCTCTTGTCTAACCATTTCTATTCCAGATAAAAACATCCTAAGTATTATCGATGCAGGTACAGGAATCCGTAACCTTGGCAAAGAATTGATGGCCAGTAAAGATGGGCTTCCCAAAGAAATTACATTAGGATTTTCACATTTCCATTGGGATCATATCCAAGGGTTTCCATTTTTTACACCAGCCTATAATCCCGAAGTAAAAATAAATATTTTAGTGATGGGTGTCGGTTGGGAAATGAGTCGACTAAAAAAAATAATGGTAGATCAAATGGGTGGCGAATTTTTTCCCATAGAAATGGAAGAGATGGGTGCACATTTTAATTTTTTGACATTGGGTCGAAAAGTAATTCAGCATAGCAGCGGAATGGCTGTGAGAGCTAGACTACATAATCATCCAGGTGGTGCACATAGTTTTAGATTAGAACGGAATGGAAAAGTCCTAGTCATGGTAACTGATATTGAACATGGTGATACGCTTGACGAAGGCACGATTGAATTAGCAAGAGATGCTGATTTATTGATCCATGAAGCTCAATATACTAGTGAAGAATTATCCAATAGAAAAGGCTGGGGCCATAGCAGTTATGAACAAGCAATCGAAGTGGCAAAAAGAGCTGGTGCAAAAAAATTAATAATGACTCATCATGATCCTGAGCACGATGATAAGTTTTTATTAAAAATGGAAAAGAAATGTCAAGCGATATTTCCAAATTGTTGCTTGGCCAGAGAGCAGATGGAAATTATTATTTAATTTTTTAAAAAGAGAAAGCTCAAAGGTATTCGTAAAATTTTCTCAAATCGTAAAACCTTTTTCCGCTATTCCATTTTTCCAATTACTACTTCCTAACAGCTTTTATCCCCACAGGTAATCCATCATTAAAAGCTGTAGTACAAGCATTCAACCAAATTTTTGAAGCAGGATCTCCTCCCTCTCTCAGTTGATCTGCTTTATTGAAAAATGCCATCGCTTTTTCAATTTCCTCTTGTTCCAAGGCTAAGACTCCTTTTTCAAAATTCTCTAAAAACACATCAGAAACTTGGCCTTCAAAAAATGGTTCATAAGTCATCATGGATTTTGAAATACCTCTAACAGAAATTAATGGTACTCGCCTAAAACGAAATTCACTTTCCTCTTGAAGCAGACTATAAGTATCATCATCAATTAAAATTTGACAACCAACTTGAGCGGAAGCTGGTTCAAGACGAGCAGCACGATTTACTGTACGCCCTAAAACCGTATAGGCAATCTGGTTGGTTGCTCCAAAATTTCCAATCAAAACTTTCCCTGATCCAATTCCGATTTTCAATTCATTAAAAGAACCAGGGTCATCTATTTTTTCTACTTCTTGCAAAATTCGAAGGCAACAACTTACTGCTGATTTCGCTACTTGTTTTCGGTACTCATGAATTAATTTTTCATGATAGGAAGACAATTCAGGTTCTTTCTCTAATATTTCTTTTTGCTTCTCTAATAATTTTAATTGATTAGTTTTTGCTTCACTTAAAGTAGACTTTAATTCCACGAGTCTTGCTTTTTCATCACTTGTAAGGCCTTTTATTTTTTCAATTTCTCGATTAATACTTTTGATATCTTGATCGATAACATCAAGTTCTTCAACAAATAATTTCTTTCGAACCTTCTCCATCAATTTCCAATGAACTGAAAAGTGACCACCTACCCACCCCATCACAGCGTCTCCCATAAATTTATCAATAATTCCTTCGTGGGAAACAACAATTTGCTTACGAGCAGTATCCATTACTTTTCGCAACTTTAAAGCAAGTCCCTCTATGTCGCCAGCATCCTTTTCTATAGCTTTAGTAAATCCTCGTATGTCAATAAAAAAAACCGTCATCCATTGTCGATAAAAACGCTCAATCACTTCTGGAGAACTATAAAACTTATTAACAATGGGTGGCGAAAAACATTGAGATAAAATGGATTGTTCTCTTCTTCTTCCATGATCTTGGGCAAGTGCGCTACTGATAAATACACTTACTGCAATCGTCAGTAAAACTAATAACAATATAATTCCGGTTATCCAATCTGCTCTAGCATATGCTTGTTCCAAAGAAATAGGAAGGTCTTGTCCTCCATTTAATTTTGAGGATAACAATGTATTTTCAAGGAAAGGATTTATAGTTTTGGAAGCATCATATTTTTTTAATATGGCCTGCAAATCTGTTTGGGTTTTGGCCAGTTCAATTTCTTGGTTAATGGTTTCTTTTAATTTAGAAACTTCGCTTTGAGTAATAAAAAAATTAGTCAAAATAAATCCGAATAATAATATTGGAACACCTATAAAAAGAGATTTATTAAACTTAGGGGTCTCATTTTTTTGATCATTTAATTTAAGAAAATTAAGACCTTGATTAGCTCGAATAGCTGTAGCCAAACGTGCAACCCTAGCCACCTTAGCCAATCGAACGACACGTGCTATTCGTGCTATTCGAGCACCTCTTGCCACACGGGTTGCTTGCAATTGTGGAGCCATTGCTCCTATCAATTCAAATGCTGAACTTAAAATTGGTAAGGTGCTGATAAGATCAATAAAAAACCACGGGCTTTTTAAATAGTTACGTCCTAAAAAAATAGATTTGACAATTAAATCGATAAGAAAAATAAAGTCAATCAAAAAATTGACCCACAAAAAAGGAAGCATTAATGAGCGAGGTACTACTCTAAATAATTCAAGAATATATAAGATAATGGCAAGAATGGCCAATACTAAAATGGGCTTGTTTGCCCTTTCTAGGAGTCTTCCAGTTTTAGTTTTTTGTAGGTGTGTTTTATTCATATTGAATTTATGAGTAATAATATCCCTTTAAATTCGGTAGCAGACTTTTCCTCAAACTGAATTTCTACAATTCATATATGCTAAATTGCGAAAAAATAGAAACAAAGTCTAATTTAAATGAAGAACATTTAAGTAGTCGAACATAAGTAATCGTGGATTTTGACTAAGGCTATTTTTGGTCTAGTCAAGGCACAAAAAACAAAACTACCCCAAGGGTAATGAGTATTTTTGTAAAGAAGAATAACGAAAAATAGCCTCAGTCAAAATCCACGATTACTTATGTTCGACTACTTAATATCTCAAAATCCAAGATTTTGTAAAACAAAGAATTCTAAAAATCACTCCCCACTCTTTAACATCTTTAAAGAAAACCATCCCAATAACCCAATTATCAAAACCATAATTCCATACAACCACATTTTATTTTGAAACAAAGGTTTTGTTTTGGAAATGGTTTCTTTGTCTAGTTCTTGAATTATTCCCATCTTTAAAGCAGTCATATTATTGGGAATCTTATCAGAAAATCGGTTAATATCATAATTTGGTTTTCTTGCCTTTTTACTTCCAAAAGTTAAAAAATAATCCGCCTCTTCTGTAAATCGAGCCACCAAGTGATGTTCAAAACCTTTGACAATTACCTTTTCAATATTCAAGGGTTGATTGTCTTGATTTAAAATTTCAATTAAAATATTTTTTAAAACCTTACTTCCAAATTTCAACTCAGCAGGATTAAAAGATGTCAATGTACCATATCCTAAACTTCGGTAATTATGCTTCCAACCTTTTTCAGTTTTCACACTATCAGCAATATATTTAATGGACATTGTTCGGTAATAATCAAAATCATCATTTACCAAAACTTGAATCGAACTTACTGGTACTGGCCTTTCTAGCGTAACCTTAACTATTGTCGATTTATCTTTTTTTTGTTCTTCCTTTTTAAAGGATTTGATGTCATATGTTTTGTACTTCCCTTCAACTACTTTTCTTAAAGTTACTCGATAGGAGTCTAGAATAGGCTCTACATCACTATTTATTTTTAATCGAAAATATTGATATTTTGAATCTGTAAATGTAATGTTAGAAAAAGAATAATCGGTGTAAGCATTTTTTATCCCAACGATTCGATGGTTTTCTTTAATGGTAAACCATTTCTTTTGATCATGACTTCCTTCCAATGTTGTCAACCAGTCAAAGTTCTTTTGAGCAAAATTTAAGACAATTTGATTGATTGGAGATTCCTCCTCCATTTTAAAAGTAAAAAAATAACCTTCGCTATTTTTTGATCGATTAATAATTTTAAAATCAACCTCTTGATTAGTTACCTTTTCCTTAAACCTTCTTAATAAATAAGGAGCTTCAACGGTGTCTTGTGAAGGCGTAATTCCATAAATCCGAATGTCATTCAGACTTTTCGACACATTTTGGAATACTTCATCTGGCAATGGTAAATAATGCCATTGGTCATTTATCCCACTTAATTCACTTTTGTAATTGTACTGTTGGTTTTGTCCAAACAAATTATTTACAACGAATAATCCTAAACATATTAATATTTTAATTTTCATCTTCACCTGATATTTTAAGACTATACTTATTGTATAGAAATGAAATTATTAAAAGTAGAATTCCTAAAGAAACCAAAACAATTGTTTTTGAAATCGTATTTAAATGCACTAAATCATAGAAGAAAAGTTTTAGCAAAGTTCCTGCAAATAATGCAATTGCTCCAACTCGTAAGTGTTTTTTCCTTTTCCAAATCCCCACTCCTATCAAAATCAATGCATACAATCCCCAAAAAATACTAAGTTCTAATTTATACGAATTAGCTCTTGAACCAAAGTCCAACCAATGGATCAATTCACTACTCGCCATCCACAAAATAGAACCATATAATAAAACATCGTATCCAATTTTATAGATTTTTTCCGAAAAAATATTTTGAACATATTTACGGCAAGCAAATAACAATATTCCTACAAAGATATAACTCACATACCTTATCCATAAATTATATTTACCAATCTCAAAAAATTCGTTTTGATCTCTTGCTAGGTAGCTTTCTCTTAATTCGCTCAATTGAAAAAGTCCAATTACTAAAAATGCTCCTATTGCCAATACATTTAAGCCAAGGTTAATTCCTCCTAAATATTGACTCTTTAATTTTTTGATATTAAAAAAGGAAAGTAGTGTACAGAAAATCAAAGTATAATTGACTAGCCAAATTTCCTTAAACCTCATCAAATCGAAATTCCTCGTTCCTCTTGCATATTGCTCTGCATTTTCGTTGAGAATTTCTGAGGTAGCATAAAGCTGATTCCAATAAAGTCCGATCTCATTTCTAAAAGCAAAATAAACTACAATAAGACACATTGCAGGAATCGCGTAAGCAATAAACTTTACAATTCCTTTTCCTCCATTTAGTGGGGAAATGACATCTTCCTTTTGATTGATATAATTGATAAATCCAAAAGCACCAATAAATAACAATGAACTTACAAAATGGATATTAAAGATAGGAGTCATCAAGTCTGCATTGCTATGGATATAGTTTAAATATACATCATCCCAATCTTGTAACAAACTTCCAAAGGCCAAAAACATCACAGGATAGGATATTTTTTCATAAATCGAAATTTGCTTAGTACGCCCCACCCAAAACAAAATTGCAGCCTCAAACGCCCACAATAAAGTAACCCAATTACCATCCAACTGTACCGGAATCGCAGCCGTAATAAATACTAAAACCAATCCTGAAATAAGATATAATAATTTTTTATCCCCAAGATTTCTTTTATAAATAAAGGCACTCACCATAAAATGTATCAAACCATTCCCTAAAGTAAACACTCCAAGTAATTGTGATCCTGTCTCATGTTCATCCAAAAGAAAATAACCAAAACCATAAAAGATAAAAGCATTAAATAGAATCAATAAGGTATCTTCAATTCCTACTTTTCCATTTTGGGTTAATTTATAAGCCAAGAAAGTAATATAGAAAGTAGCAAAGAAAACTCCTAGAAAAAGGAAGGCCGTTCCAAAGTATTCCGCTTTCCAATAGGAATCAAAAAACCAGGTGGAGTAAATCAACCAAGTCAAACCTGTTGCTGAATAATAAAGCGTCTTCCAATATTTTTTAAAAGCGGTAAGTAAAATCCCAATATTGATAATAGCCATGTAGGTAAAAAGTGTCTTGACATCTCCAGAACCTGTACTCAACAAAAATGGAACACCGTACGCACCTACCAATCCTATATGTGCAATAATTTGTTTATCATAATTAATAGCTGCTATCACCGTAAAAATGGTAAACAGCACCATCAAGCCAAACGCCAACATTTGCGGAATCAATCCATAAAAACTAAATGCTGCAAATGTGATAAAATATAAAATCGCTATCGCACCACTCACTAAAACTGCGCTATAATTTTTATAACCTGATTTTAGTTTTATCCCAAATCCTAATAATCCAATCCCAGTAAGATAACCTAAAATGATTCTTGTAAGCGGACTTACCAAATCATTTTCGATGGAATATTTAGCACCAATCCCAACTCCTATGATAGTGATCAAAATTCCAATTTTACTAATCAAATTCTCTCCTATGAATTTTTCCAAATCAAAACCCAAGCCTTCTGCAAAAGATTCTTCTTTTTCTTTAGTAGAAGGTTCTTCTTTAGTTGTAAAATTTGAATCTAAAATAAAATCATCTTGAGGATCTTTTTTCCTTTTTACAAGTTCTATATAATCATCTTTTATTGGAGGAGTTTCCTTTGGAGGAATTGGTTTGACAACTGAAGGAGTTGATTCTTTAGCTGCAGAGGCTTTTACCTCAGGTAGCGATTCAGAAGCAGATTTTGAAAATCGCAAACGATGAATCTCAACTCTAAGCAAATCGATTTCTTTTCCAAAACTTTGGTGTTGAGTTAAAAGAGAATCCAATTTTTGATTGAGTTGATCTATTTTTTCTTGGTTTTCCATAGAGTTTGGTTTTAAGTTTTTTAACCAAAATTTTGTCAGAAATGATTTTACCAAAACCATCCTTTCAAATAACATTTTTCCAAAAACAAAAACTAATCGTGAAAAAGGAAGCAAATAGAAAAGCGGAAATTAATATGTATTTGTTGTTTTGAAAACTGTATTCTACGAAAGTATGAAATTTAGAGTTACACAGCAGGTTTAAAAAGATTAAGGTTTGACTGTCAATGAATCATTTTTTTCAATTAGACGCAATTTAGGCTATTGAATATTTGTGATTTTATTCTAAAAAGGTCGAATTAAAGCTGTTAAAATTAATAAACACGTTTAATATTTGTCTTCGAAACAACAAATTTTAGAGCATTTGCAAATCATTAACAACTGATTAACAGCCACAAACTCAAGTAAACCGTACATTTGAATAGCAATTAGTGAAAGATTCTTGTGAATCATTTTAATAATATATTTCCTAAATTATTTAGGTATTTAATTATTTAAAAAAAACCATTAATTTTGCGTCGCATTCTTAATATTATTAAAAGTTTCTTTTTTAACAAATTATCATTCAAACAAGAAAATAATGGAAAAGTCTAAACAAATTCAGATCGGATTATTGGCTCTAGTAGCAATTCTTTTAGCACTTAATTTAGGTGGAGTATTTGATGGTTTTGGTGGAGGTAGCTCTGACCAAGCATCAGTAAGAGAGCAAGCTCGTAACAACATCGCTGTAAATAGTGGTGCTGCGACTCCTACTCCAGGTGCTGCAACTACAACACCAGCTGCTGCTGAAGTACCTACTGGTCCTACAACGACAATTGAATTTACAGAATCAACTTTTGATTTTGGAACAATTGATGAAGGAGAAAAAGTTTCTCACGTTTACAAATTTAAAAATACAGGTTCTGAGCCTTTAATCATCAAAGATGCTAAAGGTAGCTGCGGATGTACTGTTCCTCAATGGCCAAAAGAGCCAATTGCTGTAGGTGAAACTGGTGAGATGTTAGTTGAGTTTAACTCTAAAGGTAAATCAGGTGCTCAAAACAAACGAGTAACTATTACTGCTAATACTAACCCAGGACAAACTTTCATCAACATTAAAGGTGAAGTAATCAAAGATCCTAGCAAAGCTGCTCCAGCTGCTAAAGTTCAATAAAAAATAACAGTTAATAATTAACTGAAATATAAAAAATCTTGATGTGAAAAATCGCATCAAGATTTTTTTTTGCCAGCCTTAAAGTATATTCTATTTTTTCATTAAAGTGTTTTCAAAAAAATTTTTCTATGTCAATAGAATAATTACCTTTGTATCCCGTAACATAGGGTAAGGAAATTTCATTCTTCCCCTTAAAAAACTAGACGATACAATGAGTAAATACATATTTGTTACGGGTGGAGTTACCTCTTCTTTAGGGAAAGGAATTATTGCAGCTTCTCTTGCTAAACTTCTACAGGCCAGAGGCTTTTCAGTAACCATTCAAAAATTTGATCCTTATATTAATGTTGATCCTGGAACACTCAATCCCTATGAGCATGGGGAATGTTATGTTACAGATGATGGTGCTGAGACTGATCTTGATTTAGGTCATTATGAAAGGTTTTTAAATACTCCAACTTCTCAAGCTAACAATGTAACTACGGGAAGAATTTATCAAACTGTAATCAATAGAGAACGTGCTGGAGATTATTTAGGAAAAACAGTTCAAGTTGTTCCACATATTACCAATGAAATAAAAAGGCGAGTAAAGCTTTTAGGTCAAAAAAATCAATTCGATATTGTTATTACTGAGCTTGGTGGTACGGTTGGAGATATTGAGTCTCTTCCTTATTTAGAGTCATTGAGGCAATTAAGATGGGAACTTGGAATTGATAATTGTTTGGTGATCCACCTTACTTTAATTCCATACCTGAATGCTGCCAAAGAATTAAAAACGAAGCCTACTCAACACTCCGTAAAAGAGTTGTTACAAACTGGTATTCAACCTGATATTTTGGTTTGTCGTACTGAAAAACCAATCAGTATGTCCATTAGAAGAAAGTTAGCTCTATTTTGTAATGTTGATATTAATTCTGTCATTGAGGCTATCGATGCATCTACCATTTATGATGTGCCATTATTAATGCACAAAGAAAATTTGGATTCTACAGTTATTTCTAAACTTAGACTTCCTAATACTAGAGAACCTGAATTACAGAAATGGAAAAACTTTCTAGCTCGACTCAAAACACCGTTACATGAAGTAACCATTGGATTGGTTGGAAAATATAATGAATTACAAGATGCTTATAAATCCATTCATGAATCTTTTATTCATGCAGGTGCAGAGAATGAATGTAATGTTATTGTTAAACCAATTCACTCTGAACATTTAGAAGGAGATCATGAAACGGTTCTAAAACATTTAGATGGATTGGACGGAGTTTTAGTCGCACCTGGTTTTGGAGAAAGAGGTATCAATGGAAAATTGGTGGCAATAAAGCATATCAGAGAAAATAATATTCCATTCTTTGGTATTTGTCTTGGAATGCAATGTGCTGTTGTTGAATTTGCAAAGAATGTATTAGAATTAAAAGATGCTTCATCAACTGAAGTAAATCCAGAGAGTGAGCATCCTGTTATACATTTGATGCACGATCAAAAAAATGTAGAAAAGAAGGGAGGAACCATGAGATTAGGATCTTTTAAGTGTAAATTAAGAAGAGGTTCTAAAGCTTATGATGCATATAAAAATGACAATATCAATGAACGTCATCGTCATCGTTTTGAATTCAATAATGACTATTTAGAAAAAATTGAAAAAGGCGGCCTTGTTCCTACTGGTATCAATCCAGAAACTGGATTGGTGGAAATTGTAGAATTGAAAGATCATCCCTACTTTGTTGGGGTACAATTTCATCCTGAACTAAAGAGTACAGTTGAGTGTCCACATCCACTTTTTGTATCTTTTATTAAAGCATGTATGGATAAGAAAATGAGTGAGTAAATGAGGAAACTTAAATTACAAGAATTAAACAGGGTTGATACTCAAACTTTTAAATCCCAACCTAAGACTCCAATTGTCTTAGTTCTAGACAATATTCGATCGGGTCTTAATGTAGGATCTGCTTTTCGTACTTCGGATGGGTTTGGTTTGGAAAAAATTTATCTGTGTGGAATAACTGCTACTCCACCTCACCGAGAAATATTAAAAACTGCCATAGGAGCATCTGCTTCTGTAGAATGGGAATATTGCAAAACCACGCTAGATGCAATTACATTGTTAAAAAATGATGGCTATCAATTAATTGCTGTTGAACAAATTGATAAAAGTGTTTTACTACAAGATTTTGAATTAGATCAAGATCAAAAATATGCTTTGATTTTTGGAAATGAAGTTACTGGAGTGAGTGAAGACATATTGGAACATTTGGATGGTGCTATTGAAGTTCCTCAAGTAGGAACAAAACATTCTTTTAATATTTCGGTATGTGTGGGAATTGTGGTTTGGGATTTTTTTAAAAAAATCAATTATAACCTTAAATGATTTCTTAATCTACTTATTAAGAAAATAAGCTTAGGAGACAACTTGTAAGTTAAGTAAAAGAGCAGAATTAAATGTAAAATTTTAAGTGCAAGGTTTTTTTGATAGTTTTTCTTAAAAAATCATTGCATACCCTGCGGTACGGAATTATTTTTTAGGGAAAAATAGCGAAAAAAGATGTGCTTAAAAATTACATTTAATTTTGCTCTTTTACTTAGCTCCTAAGAAGAATTTAATTAAGAATAATCTTCTCCATCTTATCAGAAGTCTTTATAAAATAAACTCCACGTTCCCAATCCCTCACATCTAGAATTTGAGTTCCACTACTTTTTTTCTTATAAATCATTCTTCCCATTAAATCATAAATTTGAAATTCTTCGCTAGCTGAGGTCGTAATATTTAAAACATCACTTGCAGGGTTTGGTGAAATTTTAGTTTTTGTTTTTTGCTTAGCTAAGATTATTTCAGAATCATCTGATCGAGATTGAGCTATATTTCCCAAAAGATTATCCGTACTATTCTCTAGATAATATTTTAAATCTGTATATCTATACCATTGAAATCCTTCTACATTAATATGGTTTTTCCATTCGCCATTATCTTCAATAAATCCATTTTGTCCAAAAAGCCAAGTATCAAAAGCTTGTTCCATAGGATGTTCCAAAAGCCATGGTCCCATATGATAGGAACGTGATGAAAAAACAGGTATAATATTTAAAGATCCATCACTTGGAGCTAAGTTAGGAAGTCGATATTTTTTATAATTATAAATACTATTTCCATTTTTATAAACATCAGACTTTCGATAATAATGCACAAGTGCCCTATCCACAACCGCTCCTATGGATTGGCATTCTAAATTTGTTGGATTACCTACATACGTTTCAGATTTTAATCCATACAACTCTGTCAAATTATCTAGTTCAATTAACTCATTATAATAAAAGTCGAATGCGCCATCTTTTGTACAAGGGTATCCATTCTTCTCCAAGTAAGTGGAACAATAATACGTTCCGATTAACTTGCTATTCCAAAATTCAAATTCTATATGAAATACATCAATTTTGTAGTCTGAATTATTTTCATGTAAATCATTATACGCTACCATTTTGTCAAATGAAGCAAACTTCTCTCCCACTCCTCCAATTTCTAAAATCCCATATTGAGTTTTTGCCTTAAAAATAAATTCCGAAAGTGGTTCAGATGATTCCGATCCAGTAATATCAAAAAGGTTGGTATGGATATGATATAAATTATATAACAGCAAATAGTTAAATCCATTCTCCATTGCAAAATTCAATAATTCATCCTCTGCAACTGGGTCGCCAATAATATTTTTAAAATTATTAATGTATAAACCTTGTGTAGCAATTAATTGCGCTTGAGCTGAAAATATAAAAAAGACGTAAAGCAAAAAAGAAAGGATAATTTTATTTTTCATAAAAATGGTTTTGGGTATTTATATATACACCAATAAATTGCAGATTATTTAAGCTAAATTCCATTTCTAAAAAAAAAACTGTGACAGCATTTCAATTAATATCTCATTTTTTTGTAGATATTAGAGTTTATTCTCAGGAGTTTGTAAAAGGTGAAATATCACTCCAAATAAATATTTTCGATTTCTTTCGTTTTAATTAAGATTAGATAAATTTTATAAAAATTAATATATAAATTTTACCTTCGATCTTAAATTATATTTTCTAACATATTAAATTAATCATAGAATCATTTCAATTATGAAAACAACAGTAAAAATCCTCTTTTTTCTTTGCATAGGGACAATGATGACTTCATGTATTTCTAAGAAAAAATTCAAACAAGCTTTGGCTGGTATTGAAGAAGAAAACAGATTGGCAAACAAGCAATTAGGTGAATGTGGTGAAAGCCTAAATAGTTATATGGCACAACTTTCTGCTTGCAACCAAGACAAGGCAAGAATTAAAGGTCAACTAACTACTGCTCAAAGTAATTTACAACTTCGAGAGGAACAAATTAATGATCTAAAAGAACAAATTAATGATATCAGATCTTTAAGAGATAAACAAGTTTCTCAATTGGATGATTTAACTACCTTGTCTCAATCTGCTAACGAAAACATTAAAGAGACTTTAGGCCAACTTGAAAAAAAGGATGAATACATTCACTTATTACAAGCTGCAAAAACAAGAGCTGATTCTATTAACTTAGCTTTAGCTGTAAACTTAAAAAGTGTGCTTAACGAAGGTATTGCTGATAATGATGTTGAGGTAAAAGTAGACAAGACAGTAGTTTTTGTAAACATTTCTGACAAAATGCTTTTTACAAGTGGAAGTTCAACGATCACTCCACGTGCTCAAGAGGTATTAGGAAAAATTGCTCAAATCATAGAATCTCGTCCTGAGTTGGAAGTGATGGTTGAGGGTTACACAGATAACCAACCTATCAATTCTACTTGTATCAAAGACAATTGGGAATTGAGTGTAAAAAGAGCTACATCCGTAGTTAAAGTTTTACAAAATAATTATCGAATCGATCCAAATAGATTGATTGCTGCAGGAAGAGGTGAATATAATGCTTTGGCAAGTAATGATACTGCTGACGGAAGAGCAACTAATCGAAGAACTAGAATAATTATTTTACCTAAGTTGGATCAATTCTATGACTTATTGAATCCAAATATGATTAAAAATTAGGATTGATTGGTAATGATTCAAGATGATGGATTTCGAAAAATTTTGAATTCATCATCTTGAATCATTACTCATTAAATTTACTTCCAATCTGGCATCTCTGCATTTTCAAAAAGTAATTCTCTGACCGTACCATCGATCTCCATTCTATAAATATTCTTTGGAGAAATCCCGTCATTATTTGTATTCATAAAAATAACAAAAGCTCCATCAGGAGATACTCTTGGGTCTAGGTCATTTGTTCCAGGTTCTTTTCCATACGAAATATCCAAAGGCAAAGCAGCACTTAAGTCTCTTGTGAAAATGCGAGCATCCAATTGCCTACCATCAGGAACTTCAAATCCTGAAACATCGTGCGTATACAATAACCCCGTACCAACAAGTGTAAACATCGGTCCTCCCGTACTTCCTGGAATATCAGTTAAAAGAGACTGAACAAATGTTCCGTCCGATTCATATAAATAAATTATAGAATTATATAAATTATTTCCGACTAATCGAGCCATCACTCGATCATCTACAATAGTCCAATCACATTCTGCAAAAGAGAATCCACTAGGAGCCGTTGCAAATAAGGTAGTACCAGTTCCATCTCTATTTATTTTATACAACTTATTGCCATTCATATACAGCAGTTGTTCACCATCAGGAGACCAAGTAAAGTCCAGATCAAAAATATTATCTCCTGTAACAGGAATGTTTGTTATTTTTTGAACATCACTTCCATCACGATTCATTAAATAAATATGAGTTTCCAATCCAGAATTAGATAAAAAGGCAATTTTGTCCCTTGCAGGATTCATTCTTGGTCGCCAATTATTTACAGTATTATTGGTTAGTTGAATTGCATTTCCTTCTTCATCAGAAGAGTAAATATCATATTTACCAATATCATTTCGAGCAAATAAAAATCGATGGTTGGGAAATGGCGCTGTTTCAAAACTCCACAAATCTCCATTCACCGGAGCTGATTTACCATCGTAAACTATTACCTGCCAAAAATATGCATTATTAAAATTTAAGGTATTTAACTCCAATGAGTTTTCAGAAATATCTTCAGCAACATCAATCATTTGAGTTTGGTCAGAATTAAATAACCGGACATCATAAGTTAAAGGATCGCCATCAGGATCTGAAGATGTCCAATTCAATGTCAACACAGTTGATAACTCTTTTGCGCCACTTTCAGGTATAGGTTGCGAAGGAGCAAGAGGCGGTGTATTTGCTAAAGAATCAGAAATAAGATTGATGACTACATTAATTGATTTATCACTTACAATTGCAATGTTTTCTACCTTGGTTACATAACCTGCTTTCTCTACTCGTAGTGTATAATTTCCTGCTTTAATATCTTCCAAAGCAAATCGTCCTAGATCATCAGTCTGTAAAATACTTGTAGGAGGGTTCGTTGTTACGGTAGCATCTTGAATAGCAGAATTAGTTCCTTGCACGAGCACCTGACCGAAAACATCGCCAAAAGTTTCAGGAATAAAATCTTGTTCTCTACAAGATGAATAAACTAATAACATCATACACAGGGTGTAAAATAGTATATATTTTTTCATTCTATCTGATATTTAAAACTCGTCTTTTGTTTTTTCAAAATCAAACTTACGCTGACCTTTAAGTTTTCTTCCAAAGTAAAAATTTAATCCTACATTGCCTCTCCAATAAAAATCATTGTACTTCCCACTCACTACTTCATCAAGTTCATCGCTAAATATATAATTGTAATCAGCTGATATTCGTAGTCCAGTATTATTATTCAACATATATTCAAATCCGCCACCTATATTTACTTTTGAATAAAATTCATTTCCTAAATCAAATCGACTGGAAATATTTTCTGTAATTAATCCAACACCTCCAAAAGCATAGGGCGTAAATACATCAAAGGGTAATAAGCGATACTCCATTCCTAATTCCAAATAACTTACATCTTCAGAATAGTAATTTTCTGTTTTCATGGTACTTAGCCCATAATTCGCATATCCGCTCAACATTGGTTTAGGAGTATATTTCAATTGAATTCCTCCTCCTGTTGCGATCTTTCCTCCAGGAAAATCTCCCATATAAAAAACACTTGAAGTACTTCCACCTATCATCAATTGCTTCCTTCTATTATTTAATTCATTTCCAAAAATATTGGTTTTAGGAATTAATTCTCTTTCTTTTTTATAGTCTAGAATAGTTTGATCGACAATCATACGTGGTTCTTTTAATGCCCACAATCCATCTTCAATTCCTTCAATAATCAAACTTTCAACAGCTTTCTCAATGGCCTCCGTTACTGCTAATTCTGAAGGCTCATTATAAGTATATCCCGTCTCTGCTTCTAAAAGTCTTCCAAATCTGACAAATCGAAAAATACCAATATCCACAGCTTGAGACAATATTGTTTTTGAAGTATAAACTGTTTTTAAAATTTTTCCATTACTAGTAGACACCGCTCGTAAATATATTGTTACACGATCTTGTCGATATTGAGATCCACCGCCTGTACCAAAATATCTTAATCCTGCTCCACCAGTAATTACATTGGCGTCGTATGAAATTATTCCTCCTTCTAATATTACACCTGCAAACAGCAATGCTGGCAATACTTGCTTTTGACCATTCTCTCCAGCAGAATATTGGCTATGACTGGAACGAATAATTTTTCGTTCATTTAATAAATTACTTACATTTTCTCTCTCAATTGGAATAAACCAACTTGAATTTTCTAAAGCTTTTATTAAAATTGTAGTTGCTCCTTGTGTAACTGCTGTAGACCAACTTGCTCCTGTATTTGAAGGTTTGTACTGTCCTGTTTGATCTCTAAATTTATAAACAGCAACTATGATTTTATCTTTGGGAGGTGGTAAGCTTTTTAACCGAATAGTGCTTGCAGTAGCTTCCCCCAACCGAGCAGGAGTACTTTCGATAGGATGTACTAGTCTTCTTCCACAACTGCTAAGCAATAGCAACAGGAAAAGACCAGTAAAAAAAATCGTGTTTAAGGAATAAAAAGTTTGTCTCATGATATGTCGTAAAAATTTGTTTTTCTTTACTTAAAAATAGGGTATAATAATTTGAGTAGATTCCCCAGCATCAGTATCAGAAATAGTGATGGAAAGTCCATCCAATGTAGAAACCACATCTAAACTAAAACTTCCGATCTGGTAGGTTCCATCATCTAAATTATTTTCACCAAATTGAGCACCTGACAATTGTCGAGAAAGATTGCTCAATAGTTGACGTTCCAAACTCTGAGTAAAAGCATCCAAAGAAGAAGTTTCACTTCCATTTTCTGGTTCCTCAATCAAATTTTGAGTTTGAGCCGAACTTAATAACCAATTATAATTAAAGGTATCACCACCAAAAGCAGGGTTTTTAGGAGTATAAACAAAGTCTTGTGCGGCAGTATTGGAAATACAGAAAAGCGAGCATAAGCAAAACAAAAGCAAGTGTAATTTTCTTTTCATGGTGTTTTTATTAAAAATAAAATTATTTTGTTTTTTGATCAAAATCAATAAATTCCAGATCCCACTTGGTCTCCAGATTCGATATCTTGTTTTAAGTTTTCATTTTTACGTAAATAATTTTTCACATAAGAAATTGAAATATTAGCTTCCTGCTCCACTAAATCTCCTCGCGGCTGCAAAAAACGATAAAGAACAATATGGTCATTTACTTGTATCGATACCCTTGCACCAATTCCTCTAGCTGGCAACTCTTTTATAGTAATTAAAAAATCCTTTGCGCCAAGTGGAGGTGTCCATCTGTTGTAAAATAATTCATAGAAATCTCTGCCTATTTTGGAACGGGTTTCATCTAAAATCAACCCATCTATCTCTAAAGCATCTAGATTATTTTTTGGTTTGGGAAGATCTCGTTTTACAATCGGGGGATTGACGGGGGAAGGTTTTAAAATTGGTGGATTAAATTTTTCACTAGTCAAGGTATCTGATCCTACCAAATATTTTTCATTATCAAAAACGTTAAAAATCACGACAGCATATTCACCTTTTTTTAAATCTATCTCATATTCAGAAATTATTTCCATCGAAGATGGCTGAGCAACAAAAGCTCCATTTAAAGTCTTATCAAAAATTTCGCTTGAAGATTGAGATTCTGTATGAATTATCATTTCCCAATTGAATTGATTTTCTTCACTTACTAAATGACTAAAAAGTCCTTTCACATAAGCAGTATCTGTTTCTTCAATAAAATCGATCCAAACTTTTATTTTGGTGGTATCAGAAGCTATAACAGTTGAAATTCCAAAACCCAATAAAAGATAGCCACCAATTATTATTCTTTTGAGAAAAATTTTGTTCCTACTATCCATTAAAATAGAATCCCAAATTAAATTTAGGTATTTAATAAACGTGTGATGACATAATGTTTTCATTGAAAACAAGTTTTCCCAAAAAAAAATCAATACATTAAAAACACCAAAAAGCAACATAAGAAATTAAGAATTAATTACTTATGTTACTTTAGGTGTTTTATATTATAAACTAATTACTTGATTGATTCACTTCCATTTTCAATCCATCACCGATTTGTTTTACAATGATGCTATGGCCTGTGAGTCCATCCTGATTATGGGTAATTTCATTGTCGTTACCCTGTTGAATCAATTCAATATACATATTTGTAGTATTGGTTAAGTTCTGATTTATCTTATTGCGTCTTCCATCTTGGACAATCACAAAAGTATTATTAGAACCTTCAAGATTTAAAGTGTACTCATTTCTATTTCCATTTTGAATCAAAATAGCTTGATTGAGTGATCCTTGTTGGTTAATCTGCGCATTATTACGGTTACCAAGTTGGAGCACTTTTACCAAGTTTTGAGAAGATGCACCTTGCAAATCCTGAATAACTGATACTTCATTTTTATTACCAATTTGATTCAAGTAGGCCTCGTTTCCACTACCATTCAGATCGGAATCAATCAATTCATCTGTAGTTTTCACCAAATCATCCTGTGTCAAGATTTGTCCCTGTAAAGAGAAAACCCCAAAACATATGATGAATACTGAAACTGCAAACCATTTATTGAAATTAACTTTCATGGTAATCGTTACTAAATTTTTAAAACCAAACTTAAGTAGAGGGAATTTCTACCCAATATAAGGTTTTTATAATTAGGTTAAAAGACCTATTAGTTCTCAGATTGAGAAACTCCAGCAGAGTTTCTTGCTCCAGTTTGATTAATCAAACTTGTGTGACTATTTCCTAATTGAGCATTAGAAGATACGTTTTCGTTTCCAGTTTGGAAAGTAGCAGATGTATTGAAATCTCCAGATTGAGAAAGTTCAATTAAGTTAGCGTCTCCTTGCTGGCTTAATTGTACATCATTTTGTCCTCCTGAAAAGTTATTATTACCAGTTTGACCTGCAATAATTGTGTTAGCGTTACCATCTTGTAATGCACTTACATTATTAGAAACTCCATTTTGTTGGAAAATTCCAGTATTTGCATTTCCGAATTGGTCGATTAACATGTTACTGTTTTCGCCATTCATTTCTTGAGTAACTAAGTTGTCATCTCCAATAGAGTTAGCAACAGTCTGGTTATTTCCTAAACCTGTACCCGTAATGTTTTGAACAATTTTGTTATTGTTACCTTGTTGGAATCCTACTAAATTACTTGAGTTAGTAGTAGCTTCTTGACGAACAATGTTTAAATTACCTTCAGAAGTAATACTTGCAGTATTGTTACTTCCATTAAGGATGTTAATTCCATTGTTGTTATCTCCAACCTGAGCTAAAGAAACTAAATTGTTATCTCCAGTACTTGCAACTTCAGCATTGTTTGCTGCACCTTGTTGGGCAATATCTGAAGTATTAGCATTACCTGTTTGAGCCATTCCTGTAACATTAGAATTACCTACTTGAGTAACGGTTGTAGCATTATCGTCACCTTCTTGCTTTACATTACTAGAATTACTTTGTGCGAAAGTCATAGAACATGCGAAAACAAACGCGAAAAAAAGAGTGAACTTTTTCATGTGTGATTTTTTTTGTTTAAAAAATTTGTTAAATAAATAATGGTTAAAAAATAAGATTTGGCTCGTGTGATAAGCCATTTCCTAAGCGAATTTAGTTGAACTCAATTGGTTATCCCATACCAACTTTTCCGTATTTTAAGTCTAGGGATAATCACTTAGATGTAAAAGAATTACACTAAGTAGGAGTAAAAATCATAAATGCATTTTTACTTCTAAATTATGAGTGATTCTAAAATAGAATTTAGCCAAGCCAACTACATTTTTCACTTTTAGTTTTTGCATGAGATTTCTTTTGTGAGTCTCAACTGTACGTGGGCTTATGTATAATTGTTGGGCTATTTCTTTATTGGTCATCTCCTCTGAGATGTGTTTAAGTATCTCTAATTCTCTAGTTGTCACAGAATAACCTCCCATTTTATTATGAAGAAGTTTTTCTGATTTAGCATTTTCGAAAATGGTTTGAGATAAATTTTTTGAAAAATAACTGTGACCGCCGTGTATTGCCTTAATGGCACTTATTAATTCAGCAGGTGTAGAATTCTTTACTAAATAACCTGAAGCACCTGCTCGTAACATTTCTATTACATATTCATTTTCATCGAAACTAGTTAAGGCTAGAATTTTAGTTTTAAGTTGATCTGAGATTTTCTTTGCTAATCTCACTCCTGATGAATCAGGAAAACTAATATCCATAAGTATTAAATCTGGGGTTAATAATTTACATTTACTATAGGCATCTACTGTCCCATCTGCTTCCCCTACCACTTCTATATCCATCTCTTTTTCCAAAATTTTCTTTACTCCATATCTAAAAATTCTGTGGTCATCAGCCAGTAGAATTGATATTTTATTCATAATTTTTTTATTAGGTTCTTAGGCAACAATAAGAGAATTTAACAGCTACTTAAGAAATTCAACAATACATTCACAACATTTCTAATACAATAGAAATGTAGATTCTTAATAGCAATAAGTTAGTTTTTTTAAAATTTAGGATCCCTCACCCAGAACTGAGTGTTAACCATAAATCTTTTAAATATTGTCTTAAAACTTGCATTTAGGTTGGCATAACTATTTGGTTCCCAATGACTTATATATCATCAGAAAGCAAATTAAATGCAAAAACACCAATGCGAATTGCAATGGCCTTATATGAAAAGGTTCTTGGACGACTAACAGAGGGTCTGTTGGTAGTTGATTGGGATGGATTGTTAAAGGAAGAGGAATTTTTTTGGAAATTCGTCTTCTCATAGTTTAGTTGAAATTCTCTTATGATACGAAGTTATAAATTTTGTACGGAATAAAAAAGAGTTTTTTAAAAATCCTTTAAATTCAATTTTTGATATATGACTTTATATCCATCTAAATTTTTCAATTACGTTTTTTTCTTTAAAGAAATTAGAACACCTAATCAATTGCTCCTCTTTTTCCTAATTCTATAACCTCCATATCTTTTATTTTTTTTCCATCAATTACAAATCGAACCATTGTTTTCATTTTATGAAAACCAACAATTCCACATGCACCTGGATTAATATGAAGTAAATTATATTTTTTATCTGGCATTATTTTCAAAATATGTGAATGTCCTGTTATAAATATATCTGGAGTTGTCAAGGGAAGTTCTTCTCGTATTCTTTTATTGTATCGCCCTGGGTAGCCCCCAATATGGGTGATCCAAACTTTTACATCTTCACATTCAAATATATTATTCAAAGGACATCTTGTTCTAATTTTGGTGTTATCGATATTTCCATAAACCGCTCTCACGGGTTTAAATGCTTCTAAAGTATCCAAAACTTCAACGGAGCCAATATCTCCAGCATGCCATATCTCATCTACTTCTTCAAAATATTCGAATATTTTCTCATCTAAATAACTGTGTGTATCTGATAACAAACCTATTTTTGTCATATTGTATTTATATTGTTATTTGCTTTTCTTTTATTCAAAAAAAGAACATTTTTTAGACCTCACAAGTAACATCAAGTCACTAAGTAACAATTAAAAATCAAAATCATCCTTCCTTGATTTCTACTTGATTAACTGAAAATTCTGCCCAGCTTTGATTTTCAGATTCTAAAATGGATTCGACTCTTTCTACAAAAAATTGGAAAGTATTATTTTTTTTATACAAACCTGATTTAGTGGCAAACATAAATTTTTCTCTTCGAAGTGATTCTAATGTTCTTCGGTAGTTTAACCAATTATTTTGATATTCATAAAGTGAAATAATTCCTTCAAGAGCAGCAATCAAAACTCCTACAGCAGCTACGACATATTTAAAATATGGGTATAAATCAATTAGTAAAACTAAAAATGGAATGGAAACGGAAAGAATAATTACTATAATTTTAAATAGATGGTATTTGTTTTTGTTAGAATTGCTTTTATTATCCATCCAATTTATTTGGTCTTCTAATCGAAGCTTAATATAGTCTTCTAGTCCCATATCAATATATTCTCGTACTGTTTTTGACATTTTGATTCTTTTTGGTTTTGAATAAATTTATAGAGCAATTTTGTACCGTTAAATTTATAGAAAACCATTTAATTAATTATCAAAAACTAAGTATTAAAATAAAGAGTTAGGAAAAGGAGAAAGTCTGTTATTAAATAAAAAAAGCAGTGCCAAGTTTATTTTTAAACTTAATACTGCTCTTTTTATTTTGAGTCATAGACAAACTACTTCACCACATTCACTTTAAAGCTTCTTCTATCCTCTTCAACATTTACAACAAGGAAATATAAACCTGATACAATAGAATTATCCAGCGGTAATATTACTTTATGTCTTCCTCCTCCTTGAACACCGCTCGCTTGAGAAAATGTTTTTACTTTTTTTCCAGTTACAGTCACCAAATCTAATTGGACATTCTTAGAAGATTCCAATTCATATTCCAAAATCAATTGATCCGATGCAGGATTTGGAAAAACACTAAAATCATATTTAGCATCCAATTCATTGGTACTAACTGTTCCTATCGGTACAAAAACAGCAATCAAAGTATCAGATTGAGTTAAAGTCAAGGTTGCTTTTCTTTCGGTAACATTTGGAGCAATGACATTTCCTGAAGTACTAATCCAGTGACTGAATTCATAATCATCTTCATGCTCATTAAATACTTTAGCTTTTATTTTATTTTCCATACCTCCAAAATAATCTCCTGACCAAGGAAATTCTTCAATGTCTAAAGTATTCAAATCAATCTCTCCGATACCATCTGGTTGTGTTAAAAGTGTAAGTGGATAAGGGCCCGATAATTCATCATAACAAGCAATCGCACCATCATCTAAAAGAGTACATCTTTCATTGATGAAATCTTTCATGTCTTGTACATTTGATTCCCATTCTGCCATAGTTCCACCCCATCTTTGAATCTGACGAGGCATTTCTGGTTCAATTACAGCTAGCATACTATCCAAAAGTGTGATCATATTTTCGCAAGTGAAAACTGTATTCATTAAATCTGCATAACGTGAATAATATAGTTGTTGAAACTCTGGACTTTCATCTAAAAGTTTTAAAAATATTTTTTCATGTCTTCCTACATTTCCTGCATATTCTACATCACCACCTCCTGTTCCTCCACCTCCAAGAAAACCATCATACAAATTTTGGCAAACGCCATCCCAATCTGTTTCACAACAATATGGATCAGCTTGAATTACCTGATGAAAAATAGTATCAGTAATTGGATAAGGGCTTGAACCATTTGTAATCGTAGTGCATACAATTGTAGTATCCACAACGATGGTTGTTGTATCCCCGCCGCCAGCATTAGCACCATGATTAGTAGTCTCTGTTCCAAAAAAATTATCCATTGATTGGCTTATTACTTCTAAATCACATGGCTGAGCATCTGGATTAGTATTAGGGACACCTGTGTAGTTTATGTAGTAATCAAATGTAGCATCTAAATCCCAAAGAATATATCCCCATTTTTTATGCTTACCATCTGGATCAAGACCTCTCCACCAACCTGTATTATAATTCAACCAATCCGATGCAACAACATTTGTATTCATTACAAAATAATCAATCAAACTGGTCATATTTATGCTATCTTCTGCAATCTTGTAATTGGCAGAATCACTCATATCATTATCCAAAATAAAATTTCTCAAATTCTCCCAATCTGCAATTGCTTGTATTCCACCATATTCGATTTCAGTAGTATTCCAAGTAGAAAGGTATTGAATATCGTATTTTCCTTGGTCATAATATTCATTAGTGTAATCATGATCTACTGGTCTTTCTCTCATTCCATATACTCCCCAATATTGACCATTTAGAAAAACAATCACTCGTTCCACCGCTCTTTGATCCAATTCCATCCCACCAAGTTGACCTAAAGTATGAACATATTCATCTCTGATATGAGTAGCTCCATCATGTTGCCCATCATTAATCGCTGGATAGTTATCATCACCTGAATTTCTAAACATAAATTTTTGATATTCATCTCTTTCAGAATAATTAAACAATGGTGCATCTACTGCTTTTGAATATCCCATTTCATCTCTTGATATCCAATCAATACTACGGTGATCTAAAACCCATGAATCCTGTCCATGTCGATTTAAACTCCCAAAAGATGTAGCTTCTCTTTCTTTATTTTTATTAAAATACTCTAAAGAACCAATTGGTATTAAGTCACCATTTCCATTTGCTAATCCAATTAGATCATCAGCAGCGACTGAAAATACGGCTAAGGAATAATCTTCATCAATAAAATAAGTATTGAAATCCATTTTCCCAGGTAAAATCAAAGGGTCATTACTAAATGATTGAGCCTTCAATACTTGAGTTTGAGTAATGGTAATTGCACCAATATATTCAGGGGAAAGTTCAGTTGGATTTGTTCCATCGATAGTATATCGAAGAGTTGAATTAGGTTCATTATTAGTGATGGTGACTGTTTGCTCACCTGTATAATAACCTGCTGCCAAACTCATACTAGGAGCAACTGTATATCCATCAATTTGTGCAGAACCATCATTGGATGTTCCAAAAGAAGGTGCAGTACTTATTTTCCAATCTGCCCCACCATCTACTGTTCGACATCTAGAATGTTCCACAAGCGTTAAATCAAGAGAGTGCATTTCTAAAACTGTTTCACTAGCATCTGATAATAAAACAATATCGGTTCCCTTGGTTTGTGCTAATTTAAAATTAGAATGATATTCGCCATTAAATACACCATTTCTACCTGAGCAGAGAATTACGAGGTGCCCATTGGCTGGAATCATTGTTCCAGCTGGAAATTCCCATTTTGCGGGTTTAGATTCTTTATCAGAAATATGCCATCCACTAATATCTACAGCATTTGAGCTGGTATTGTATAATTCAATCCAATCCTCTGTTTTCCCAAAACTATCAGTAAAACTTTCAAGATTAGAAGCTGAAAATTCATTAATTACAACTTGTGCAGAAGTATAAATAACACTTCCGAGTAGAAGAAAAATAATAGGTAAAATCTTATTCATGTTGTTGATTTTGAGTTTAGGTATTTTTTTTATTGAAACATTTCTAATGTAAAGTCACTTAAAAAATTCTTTTCCCCTACTCTATTTTAATTTTTTTGTGAAATCAAAGTAGAAAGATGGATTTTTGAAAAATACTTGACAGTTTCATTATCTGAAAACAGAAAATAACTATTGTTCTCAAAATCAAAATCCGAGTTCATATTGAATGGATACAATGTGAATTTATGTGTTGCCTTAAAATTATTAAACCACTAACACTTCGCTTGATGAACTATGAATCAAGAAGTTTATGTGAATACGGTGTGGTTTCTAGTTCTTATTTAAGTTTTGATTTTGATTCTTATAAGGTTAAAAAAAAATATTATTTTTGACCAAATATCATTTAACCAAAAATATATTTAAATGAACAAATTAGTTGCTAATGCGAAGGAGGCCACCAAAGACATTGAATCTGGAATGACTTTGATGTTAGGAGGATTTGGGCTTTGTGGAATTCCCGAAAATTGTATTGCAGCCCTAGTCGACAAAGGAATCGATAATCTTACTTGTATTTCAAATAATGCAGGTGTTGATGATTTTGGACTTGGATTGCTTTTACAAAAAAGACAGATTAAAAAAATGATTTCTTCCTATGTGGGAGAAAATGATGAATTTGAAAGACAGATGTTGAGTGGAGAACTGGAAGTGGATTTAATTCCACAGGGTTCGCTTGCCTCTCGTTGTCAAGCTGGTGGTGCAGGTGTTCCTGCTTTTTTCACTCCAGCAGGCTACGGAACTGAAGTCGCTTTTGGAAAGGAAGTAAGATATTTCAATGGAAAACCTCACATTTTGGAAAATGCTTTGACTGCAGATTTTGCGATTGTAAAAGCATGGAAAGGTGATCGTTATGGAAATCTTATTTACAAAGGTACTGCCCGAAATTTTAATCCACTCATGGCTATGGCTGGTAAAATTACTATTGCCGAAGTCGAGGAAATAGTTGAACCAGGTGAACTCGATCCAAATTTTATTCATACTCCTGGAATCTTTATTCAAAGAATTTTCCAAGGAGAAAAATATGAAAAACGAATCGAACAAAGAACAGTTCGGCAACGATCAACAGAAAATGGTTAACGATTAATCAATAATTGTGATCCAGTTTTGTTGAGATGGATTTTCAAAACTATTCATTATTCATTTTTAATTATTCATTAATAAAATGTTAGATAAAAAAGGTATTGCGAAAAGAATCGCTCAAGAGTTGCAAAATAATTGGTATGTCAATTTAGGTATTGGTATTCCTACTCTGATTGCAAATTATATTCCCGAAGGCATCAATGTTGAATTTCAATCTGAAAATGGAATTCTAGGAATGGGACCTTTTCCTTTTGATGGAGAAGAAGATGCTGATATGATTAATGCTGGTAAACAAACAATTACTCCAATGCCCGGTGCATCAATTTTTGATTCAGCTACAAGCTTTGCTATGATTCGTGGTCAGCATATTCAGTTGACTGTTTTGGGTGCTATGGAAGTAGCGGATAATGGTGATATTGCTAATTGGAAAATCCCAGGCAAAATGGTTAAAGGAATGGGTGGAGCAATGGATTTGGTTGCTTCAGCTGATAATATTATCGTTGCTATGATGCATACGAATAAACGTGGTAAAAGTAAGTTACTCCGTCAATGTTCTTTGCCATTGACAGGTGTGAGATGTGTAAAAAAAGTGGTAACTAATTTGGCTGTTTTAGATATTACGCCTGCTGGATTTAAATTGATTGAAAGAGCTCCAGGGGTCTCTGTTGAGGAAATCCAGAATGCTACTGAAGGAAGATTGGTAGTGGAAGGTGATATTCCTGAGATGAATATTAACTAGATTTTGTTGATTTGTATTTATGTTGTTATTGTGATTTTTATAGATGCAGACTTTTTATGATTTTTCTAAGACGAGTTTCGGTATAGAAAAAAACATTAAAATCATAAAAAGTCTGCATCTATAAAAATCACAATAACAATCTCTCAAACTTTAACCTTTCAATTTAGCTAATTTCCTAGCCTTCATTTTGGCCTTCATTTCTTTAAAATAATCTGCGTAAATACCTCTAGCAATCATTAATTTCATAATCTCATTCGTACCACCATAAATTCTGGAAACACGCGCATCAGCAAAAATTCTAGCAATTGGATATTCCCACATAAAACCATATCCTCCAAATAACTGAAGACATTCATCCAACATTTTTCCCTGCATTTCAGTAGCAGAATACTTTGCCATGGAAGCCAATTCAGGAGTCAATTTTCCCTCGATCAAAAGTTGAGTACAACGATCTACAAAAGCAGTATGAATTTCTAATTGAGAAGCCACTTCAGCCATTTTAAATTGTGTATTTTGAAATCCACAAATTGGTTGTTTAAAAGCAGTTCTTTCTTGCGTATATTGAGCCGTCATTTCAAATCCTCCTCGCACTCCTCCAATTGCTTGAAGTGCAATCGTCAATCTTTCTCTTGCTAATTCTTGCATCATATAAATAAATCCTTTCCCCTCCTCACCTATCAAATTCTCTTTAGGGACTTTTACATTATCAAAAAATAATTCACAAGTATCACTTGTTTTTAGACCTAATTTTTTAAATGGTTTCCCCTTAGAAAAACCTTCAGAATCAGCATCAATAATTATCAAACTAATTCCTTTCTCAGTTTGACAAGCAGTTAATGTGATATCAGAAGTGTAACCAATTGTGATAAAAGTTTTACTTCCATTAATCAAATAATGATCACCCATATCTTGAGCAGTCGTTTTGATGGCTTGTACATCACTTCCCGTTGAAGGCTCAGTCATGGCTAAAGAACCAATGATTTCTCCCGTTACCATTTTAGGTAAATATTTTAGCTTAGTTTCTTCGCTAGCATGCTTTTCTATATAAGGAATCACAATATCAGAATGCATAGAAATCCCTGGGCTATCTGGTCCAAGTCGAGCCTGTTCCTCTATTATTGCTGCACTATAACTAAAATCTAATCCTGCTCCTCCATACTTTGGATCGAGTGTTAACCCTAAGAACCCTAGTTCGCCTGCTTTTAACCAAACTTCTCTAGAACATTGTGAGGCCTCTTCCCATTCCTCACGATATGGCTCTACATCATTTTTGACAAATTCTCTAAAAGATTCTAATAACATTTGATGCTCTTCTGAAGCATAAACATCTCTAGGTAATTGAATACTTGAATTCATTGTTTTATTTATTTTTTATTATAAATTTTAATTGCCTCTGTTAGTTTTGTTCTTAAGAAATAGCCTTTACTCCGATTCCGTTTCCTTCCTAACTAAATATTGTTGAATACCATAAGGTATTAAATTTTTTATTCGATATAACGCCCTTAATTTCGAACCTGTGATAATAAAAGTCTTTCCTTTTTTAAAACCTTTCCAAACATCTTGAGCAACTTCTTTCGCAGTAGTTGTTACCAATCCATTAAAAGTTTTCACTTTTTTATCGCCCAGTTCTTTTTGAAAAGCAGTATCAGAAATAGCAGCAGGGCAAACAGTTATTACTTTTACTTTTGATTTTTTTATTTCTAACTCTTCCTGAAGTCCTCTAGAAAAATGAGTTACAAAGGCCTTGGTAGAGGAATAAGTAGTCATTCTGGGAACAGGTTGAAATGAAGAATTTGAACTAATATTAATAATAATACCAGCATTCCGTTTAGTCATTTCAGTTAAGTATAAATGTGTCATCTTAACAACTGACACCACATTTAATTGAATCATTAATAATTCTTTTTCCAAAGGCATTTCATGAAATATTCCATGTGTACCAAACCCTGCATTATTAATTACAACATCTACAGTTGCTATTTTATTTGACCAATTCATTACTTCTTTTGGCGCATTTGCATTTGTTAGGTCTTTGGTCAAAGTATGAATAATTACTCCTGACATTTCTTTTTCCAACAATGCTTTTGCATCAAACAATTCAGTTTCATTTTTGGAAACCCATAATAATTGATAGCCATTATTGGCAAAATGTTTTGAAATCTCAAAACCTATTCCACTACTTCCACCTGTAATTAGTACTGTTTTCATGGTATTTTGAATTATTCCATTGAAGATATTTCTACCTCAGCTGTTTTTTTAAGGCTAAAAATTTTCTTTAAATATTTAGAAGCATCTGCTGCACTTTGTTTTGGTAATTCTTCCATTGGGAGATGTCCTGCATTTTCATAAATTATTAATTCCGATCCCTCTATGTCTTTTTCAAATTTGTAGGCATCTTCCACAGGAATCCATTCATCTGTTTTTCCCCACATGATTAAAGTGGGCGTTTTTATTGTAGCAATTACCGATGGATCAATTACTTCTTTAGCGTTAATTCGATCTATAAATGCTTGGCGATTTCCTTTTCGCAAATACAATTCATAATAACGATCTATTAATTTTTGAGAAACCAACTCATCATTATGATACACCTCTTTCATACTTTTTTCAAATATTGACTTTGGAGTAATAGTTAATAAAATTTTACTCAACATCTTATTTTTGGCTAATCGAAAAGCCAAGGGTAATTCTATATTTCTTGGATAACCACCTGCATCAATTAAAATCATACTTTCCACCTTATTGGGGAAAAGTGTTGCAAACTTCCAAGCAATTCCTCCACCTAGTGAGTTGCCAGTTATCGCACATTTTTCAATTCCAATTTTTCCCAAAAAAGTATTTAAAAAATTTGCGTAATAATCTAAAGAATAATCTCCTTTGAGATTTGGACCAGTCAAACCAAATGCTGGCATATCTAGACTGATAACTTGAAAATCTTTTTCTAAAATTTTTGTCCACTCCTCCCAAGTATGAACCGATGCTCCTGTTCCATGAATTAAAACTAGCGGTTCGCCTGTTCCATTTATTCGATAATGAACGGGCATTCCATCCATCTCTATAAATTTGGAATTATCATACGACCATGTTGCTTTTAATTCTTCAAAAGATTTATCAGGAGCATAATTCATCCAACCATACCCTACAACCAGTAGAATTAAAACCAAAATTCCAATTGATATTTTTTTTACAATAGATTTCATTTTGAAGTTTTATCTCGAGTAGGGTAAGAATCAATTAAGCCAAATTGCCAAAGGTGATAACGATAATGCATATAATTAAACAAGTCTATTTCTTTAAATCCTAGTTCTCCAAAAAAAGGATTATAGCATTTAAAATCAGGTTGAGCTTCGAAATGATTATAAAATCGATGGATTGCAATTTCAACTTGAGCAATGGCATCTTCTATATTATCATATTTCAAAGGTGGCAAATCAGCCTCAGTTTTATCGCTTGGTCGATGTTCTAGGATAGCACCTTTTGCAATAAATTTTTGAAACCCTAATTGGCCTTTTGTAGGTGGATCTTCTACTTCTCCTATTCTCCTGACACCATTTTTAAGGGTATATGCAAGATGCTCAACCATATGTTGAGCGGTCATCAAACCAAAATTAGCTTTTCTATCAGCGGGAAGTTTTTTTAAGAGAGGAAGAACTTCATTAAGCATAAATGCTTTTTTATCAATAGTGGTATCCATTTTATAATTTTTTATCAAAATAAAAAAGATTTGATAAAGCCTTGAATGAACGACAAAGATTCTAGAGGTAGGAAAGGTTTAATTATATTAGTTTAACCAAAGCAAAAAAAAAGAGGGAAACCAAATGGTTTCACCTCTCATAGATTTTTATGTATATCTCAATTTTTTAGTCTATTACTTTTTCTTTTTAGTAGTCTTTTTTGCAGCTGCTTTCTTTTTAGGCGCTGCTTTTTTAGCAGTTACTTTCTTTGTAGCTGTTTTTTTAGCTACGGCCTTCTTCTTAGGTGCTGCTTTTTTCTTTGGAGCCGCTTTTTTAGCTACAGCTTTCTTTGCAGGAGCTGCCGCTTTTTTTGCAGCTGCTTTTTCTTTTGCCGCTTTCTTTGCAGCAGATAACGCAGCTCTTGGAATTGAATTTATCTTTCCTTCATCACCGTAAAACTCTTTAGATTTCTTATTGTATGCATCTGCAGCTTCTTCAGCTGAATCAAACATTCCAATATGAATAGATTTACCTTTATGAGAAATTACAGCACGGTATCTTGTACTTTCTTTATATACTCCTGTATATCCAGCTTTGCTACTAGATTTTCTTTGACGGCTTGCAGTAGACCTTGAACGGAATGCTAAATTATCAATACGACAATCTAATTTATTTCCATTTAATGCTCCTACTAAATTATTAGATCTAGTTTTTTTCAAAAACTTCTCCGCTAATAATTTATGTAAATAAATTGTTTCTGTTTTGTAACCGCCTTTTTTCTGTTTTTTAGTTCTTTGAAAAACAGCACATCCACTTGAGTGTTTTCGAAGACGAGTAATAATATCTATACCTTTTAGATATTTGTCGGTAGTCAGGTATTTATACCCTTTGTCATCGACGATGGCTTTTTCAGTTGAGTTTCTAAGTTTAATTTTGTGCGCCACGCTATAATTATTTTAAAGGTTAAAAAAATAGAGTTCCAAAAATATTTCCAACAATATAAATACAATTGATAATTATAGTATATTGATTACATTTCAATAAGAACGACAATCGTATTTCTTTTGTTACCTTTGCACCGAAAAATTTTATTGAAATTCAGCTTTTTGGAAGAACTCATGATTTATTTATTGTTAGGTGTTTTTCTTTTTCATTTGTTTTTCAGTTTCCTTTAAAAGGAATTTGTATTTCTTAAAATGTAGCTAAATTTGGAGTGGTCATTTTCATAATAGAATGACGGAATTCAATCCCGTTGAACTATTGTTATATTGTAAAGTTATACATTTTTTTTAAAAAATTACAAAATATATAACATTGTTTTTCCTAAAAAAAAATAAATCCCAACTTCTACCTAACAAGACAACCGTAAATCTATTTTTTTTCTGTTTTTATAACAATAGATTCACAAAATCTAATACTACGCGCTAACCAACACACCTAACCTACTGAAAATCAAGTATTTAAACATTCAATACTCTACCATGCTTAAAAACTCACTAGATCATCAAAAATATATTAAGCGTACTTTTCAATTAGCTCGATTGTCAAGGGGCGTTGCTGCACCCAACCCGATGGTAGGAGCAGTTTTAAGATATAAAGATCGAATTATAGGGGAAGGTCATTTTAAAGCTTATGGAATTGACCACAATCATGCCGAAGTAAATGCAGTAAAAAGTGTCAAAGAAAATGACTTAAAATTCATCCCATTTTCTACGCTTTATGTTTCTCTTGAACCTTGTAACTTTTTTGGTAAAACGCCTCCATGTACTTCTTTGATTTTAAAAAATAAAATTCCTCGGGTGGTGATTTCTACTATAGATAAAACTCCTCAAGTTTCTGGAAATGGAATTGAATTGTTACAAAAAAATGGAGTAGAAGTCATTACTGGCGTTTTAGAAAAAGAAGGAGACGAAGTAGTAAGTATCCGAACTAATTATGTCCAAAATAATTCCCCATACATTATTTTAAAATTTGCACAATCTAAAGATGGTTTTTTAGGGCAAAAAAATAAAAGTGTTTGGATCACTAATCCATTTTCAAAACGATTGGTTCATAAATGGCGAAATGAAGTTCAAGCCATTATGATCGGAACGAATACAGCAAAACAAGATAACCCTAAACTTACAAATCGTTTGTATTTTGGAAAAAGTCCATTAAGAATTGTTTTGGATAGAGAAAATAAATTACCCAATCATCTTCATGTTTTTTCAGATGGGTTTCCTACATGGCACATTACTGAAAATCCTTCTCGTACCTTTTCCAATAAAAACATCACAACAAAGGTTTTTAATTTCGATGATACGCTTTTAGAAAACATACTAAAAGCATTACATGAATTTAAAATTGGATCACTAATGGTCGAAGGTGGTGCGCAGCTTCTGAATTCTTTTTTAGAAAAAGGGCTATGGCATGAAGCTAGAGTTTTGGAGGGTGATAAATTTCTCGTTGAAGGAATAGCTGCCCCAACAATGTCAATTCAACCTGAGAAAACGATTTATGTTGATAATGATATTTTAAGTATTTATAAGAATCAATGCTTTAACGGTATTCGACAATCATAAAATCATCAGTAATTATTCAGCATGGCTATAGCTAATTTATTACTCTACCCGATGATTTATTACTCTGAAACAAAAGATTATTTAGCAATACCTGCTTTGCGAAACCAGAGGGAGGAAAGAGGGAGAGCATGGTTTCGCAAAGCTTCTGCTCTCTCTTGCCCATTCACAAATTTCTCAAAGCAGATTCATCTTTTTATTAACTTTTGTTACTTAGTATTTATCAATCAAAATTAAGTCTAATTATACCTTTTATTTAAATCTACGACTAAAAATCACGTCCAAAGAATTTGACATGATTCGCTTAATTTTCAAGAAAAAAAGAAAAGCATAATTTTTATCTAAAAAAAAATACTAACATTTTTAGTATTCTCTACTATTATCTATTGATTATCAGTTAATTAGGGCTTAAATTGCAAGTAATTAAGGAATTTTACCTATTCATTTTTATTAGGTTTTTTAGGTAAAAAAATGTTATTTTTGCGCGATCCTAATTCCTGCACGATTCAATCCATTAAATCTATAAACTGTACTCCTTTCTCAAAGGACTAATTATTGTAGGAAGTAACTAACTAGGACCTTCCTCAAACTCGATTTTTATTAAACGTTTTGGTTTATTTTAAAATAATATCCAAAACATGATTTTTTTTAGAAAAGCAAGAAAAAAATGGATGTTCAATACTTTTTCAATGTACTCCAGAAGCGAAAATGGTTAATCATTATTCCAATGATTCTAACTGCTTTGGCTACTTATTATTTTGTAGATAAAAAACCTGAGATGTATGATGCCAAAGCATCTATTCCTACAGGTATAGTTGAGTTTACTGGATTGAATGTAAACGAAAACAATCCTTTTTTGCAGAAAATGCAAATGGAAATCAGTTTTGCCAACCTGATTCATTTTATCACTACTTCTAGAACTATTCGATTTTTAAGTTATGATATGTTGTCTCATGACTTACTAGCTGATTCTACTAGTAATGATCCTCCATTTAAAAATGATGTAGACCTAAGTGAATTAGGTTATAGTGAGGAGGAATTGCAGGACTTAGCATTATATCTTAAAAGTAGAATTGATACTTTAGATTCATATCTCGACCAAGAAAAGGATATTATGTATCGAAAAGTTGCTAAGGCATACGAGTATGATGTTGAATTCTTAAAAAAGGATAATAAATTTTCGGTAACTAGAGATGGCGAAACGGATTTCTTAGAAATGAAATATGTCGATGGTAATCCAAAAGCATGTGCCTATGCCATAAATAATTTTTGTAAAACACTTAAGGATTATCATCAAAAAGAACAGAAAAAAGGTGATAATGAAACGCTTACAAATTATTCTGAACTTGCAAATAAAAGAGGAGGTACACTAAAAACTCTTGAGAAAGAACTTGAAAATTATAGAGGAGGTAAAGGAATCTTGAACATCGGCGTACAATCAGAGGAGACCTTAAACCAGATTGCTAACTTAGAAAAAGAACTCGAAGAAGCTAATCGTGATATTAATGCCAATCGAAAAATTGCCAATAATTTAAATAAATACTTAGATGATAATGAACGATATAAAATTAATGAAGAGGCATCTAATATTTTGAATCATAAAGTTATTGTAACATTAAAAGACCGAATTAATAAACTAACTGACGAATATATTTCTGGAGGAAGAAAAGATAAAAACCTTGAAAGTCAAATCGAATTAAATAAAACTTCTCTGGAACAGCAGATGAAAAGATTAGCCAAGGTTTCTTCTTTAGAAACTCCAGGTACTGCCGAGTTAGGAGAAAATATTTTAGCTCAAAGGGTTACGGCTGAAAATGGTTTGACTTTGGCTTTAGAAGCAAAAACTTCTATCGAAAATGAATTAGCAAAGTTAAAAGATCGAAGAAATGCTTTTGTAACTGACGAAGCTTATCTAAAAGATTTAAATAATAGAATTGCAATTGCAAAAAGAGAATATGAATTAACTTTAGATGAAGTATATGAATCTCGAATCAAAACTATTTCTGCAACTCACAGACTAGAACCTTTGGATTGGGCGGATATACCTGAAGAACCAATTCCTGATAATAAATATTTATTAGCTGGTTTTGCTGGTATTGTTTCAGGTTCATTAGCTACAGTTTTATTGTTTCTATTGGCGTTATTTGATTTAAGTTTAAACTCTCCAAATCAATTTCAGAAATTTACCAACTTAAACCTTCTTGGTACTTTAAATAAAGTAAAAGATAGCAACTTAGATTTGAAACAGCTTTTTGCTAGTTTCACTAATGATTCTAACCTCGAGAGCTTTAAAGAGTCTTTGCGAAAGATCAGGTATATGTTTGAAGAGACCAATGCCACATCCTTCTTAATTACTTCAACTAAAGAAGGAGAAGGAAAGACATTCTTTATTTTGAGTCTTGCTTATGCCTTAACACTTAAGAATAAAAAAATTCTTTTAATCGATACCAATTTTAAAAACAATACATTAACAAGAATGTCTAATGAGACCATTCATGATAATTTATTGCACACTCGATTAATTGGAGAAAATAACTTAGCAGAACAATTTGAAGCTAAAAGAATTAATACGATGTTTAACTTGGACAATGTTGACATCATTGGTAATCGTGGAACTAGCCACTCTCCTTCTGAGTTTTTTGCAGGTCGAGATTTTCAGAATTTCATTACTGACCTAAAGGATAATTATGATTATATCTTTATGGAAGGGGCTTCATTGAATCAATATTCTGATACAAGGGAGTTAGTAAGATTTGCGGATAAAATAGTTTCAATCTTTTCAGCTGAGTCAGAAATTAAAGACGCTGATAAAGAATCAATTGATTACTTAATAAGTAAGGAAGATAAATTTTTTGGTTCTATTTTAAATAAAATTGATCTTTCTAACTTGAACTAGATATTTAATTTTGAATTTTGAATGATGAATTTTGAATCCATAAAAAAGTGAATTCAAAATTATTCGATCTATTCAAAATTCATCATTCAAAATTCAAAATTAAGTCTAATAACCACACATGAGCAAAGGGGAAAAATCTTACTGGATTAAGTCGGGAAGCTATTCTGTACTAGAACGTGTCATTGGTCAGATCATTGGCTTCGGTAATATGTTCCTCCTTCTTCGTGCGATTTCTACTGAAGAGTATGGTCTTTGGATTCAGTTTTTAATCCTTGCAGCAATCATAGAAGTAAGTCGTACTGGTCTCATCCAAAATGGATTAATCAGATATCTTTCCACTAGCAAAGAAGAAGAAATACCTAAAATCAATACTGCATCTCTTTTTAATAGTATTACTCTTACAATATTTATTATTGTTCTGTTACTCACTATTACCAATCCAATTGTTTCCTATTTTTATCCTGAACATCCTGAACTTGTAACGATGTTCTATTATTATGGAATCACGACCTTAGCATTATTACCATTCTTTCAATTCAATTATATTTTACAAGCAAATCTAGATTTCAGAGGTTTCTTTTGGGCAAGTCTTACTTACAAAGGATCTTTATTTATTTATATCTTCTATCATTTTTGGAATGGATTAAAGATAAGTGTTTTTGATATGTCTCTGTTTTTAATTGGAGCAGCGGCAGCCGCGAGTATCGTGGGGTATTTTTTTGCAAAACCTTATTTAAAGTTTTCAAAAAAACTAGATTGGAATTGGGTAAAAGAATTATTTAATTTCGGAAAATTCACATTAGGAACTAATCTTAGTACCATCATCTATAAATTTACAGACAGAAGTATGTTGGGAACAATGGTTTCCTTAGATGCTATTGCGATTTATGAAGTTGCAATTAGAATTACTAATCTAGTCGATATTCCAGCTATTTCAATAGCAGCCGTAGTCTTTCCACAGAGTGCTAAAAACTCTCTGAACCAAGGAAAAGAAGGTATAAGAGATATGTATGAAAGATCCGTAGCTGCCATACTTGGATTGATTATTCCTGCAATGATTTTCATTTATTTATTTGCTGAAATCGTAGTAGTTATTTTAGGAAAAGAAAAATATTTAGCCTCTGTTCCTTTATTAAGGGTGACCTTATTATTTGCACTTTTTGTTCCTTTTGCCTTGCAGTTTGGAACTATTCTCGATTCGATAGGTAAACCCAAAGTGAACTTTAGATTTGTAATTGTTGGGTTGATTTTGAATATTATTTTTAATTATTTCTTTATCACTAATTATGGAATCATGGGTGCAGTATGGGGGACATTGTTAACCTACATTGTTATGTTTATTTTACAGATGTCCTTCTTCTATAAATGGTATGGCATTCGACCTTGGAGGCCATTTGCATTAATCCCATGGTTTTACAAAAACCTTTATCAAATCGTTTTAGGTTTTATTAATAAGAAAAAAAATACTCCCCAAGAAGACATTTTAGATAATGATTGATTTTAATTTTGACTGAGGAATGATTAAATTTTGAATGTGTCGAATATCTTGTTCATTCAAAATTCACTCATTCCTCAATCAAAATTAAACCGACTAAAAGTTAAAAAATTATGCGTAAAGACATAGACATTATTTATTTCACATTGTTTCCTTGGGATCATCCCTACTCTTCTGTGTCCTTTTCTTTTTCAAAAGAGTTTATTAAAAATAATAGAGTATTTTATATCAATCCACCGTACTCTTATCGAGACTTTGCAACTCGTTTTAACAATAAGTTTACAAAAGAGCGAATGAGTGATTTGTTATTACATAAAATGCGATATGAGCATCCTCCTCAATTAGAAAAATCTCCAAACAAGAATAATTTTTTAGCAGCAATGCCTCCGATGGTTCCTCCTATTAATTTTTTAAGCCCAGGTGGGATGTATAAAAAAATGCGCGAAAGAAATAATAGGAAAGTACTCGATACCATAAAAAAAGTAATTAAGGATAACAATATCAAAGATTACATTTTTATGAATTGTTACAATCCATTTTATGCAGGATATTTACCAAAAGACGAGTTCAGTCCACTTGTAAATATTTACCAATGTATTGATGATATTTCGCAAAATGCCTATACTGTAAAGCATGGTTTTGACTTAGAAAGAAATGCGGTTCAAAATGCAGATGTAACTATAGTTACTTCTAGAGAATTAAGAAATATTTGGAAAAAAGATGCGCAAGAAATTCATATCGTTCACAATGCTGCTGACATAGATATTTTTGAAAAAACGTTAAATGAAAAATTTGAAAAGCCGGAGGAAATAAAAAATGTCAATAATAAAATTATTGGTTTTGTAGGGAATCTTGATGACCTGCGAGTGAATTATCCTTTGATGAAAAAAATTGCAGAAACGCATTCAGATAAAACACTTCTTCTTGTTGGCCCAATTAATAATACGGAAGTTTATGAATTAGGAATGGACAAAATGCCAAACGTTATCTTCACAGGAAGTAAAGATATTCGAGACCTTCCAAGGTATCTACAGTACATGGATGTTGCCATAATTCCTTTTTTACTCAATACATTGACCAAAAGTATTTATCCGTTAAAAATAAATGAATACCTCGCAGCTGGACGTGCAGTAATCGCAACTAATTTCTCAGAAGATATTCGAACTTTTAATGAAGTCATTCATATTGCTGAAAGTGAGGAGGAATTCGTAAATTTGATTGATAAAGCGATTGATGAACATGATGCCGAAAAAATCCAACAACAAGTTGCAGTAGCACATTCCAATACTTGGGAAGCAAGAGTAAATCAAGTTTGGGATATTGTAGAAAATAAATTATAAAATTTGACTTTAATTTAATTCCACATAAATTCACTTCGCATCTAAAATTTTCAATTATGATTAAGCCAAGTAAAGAAGATATTGAGAAATATGGAATGACAAGCGGTCAACGAATGTTTGAGATCATGGCCATCGCAATGGTTTCACTTGCTTTAGTTGCTTTTTTTATTAAAATTTTATTCCTTTAAATCTTTAGCCACAACCATTAAAACCTCAACTGCAATTACATACATGAAGAATCGTCCTTCTATTTTATTCCGCGATGATGATATTATTGTTGTCGATAAACCAGCCAACTTTCTTACTATTCCTGATCGATTTGTAGCAGAGAAACCAAGCCTTGTTTCTTTTCTAAAAAATAAATTCGAAGAAGTTTTTGTTGTTCATCGATTGGACAAAGAAACAAGTGGGGTAATTTTATTTGCAAGAAATAAAGAAGCTCATCGTGATCTAAGTATTCAATTTGAAAACCGAACAGTAAATAAAATTTACTTGGCATTGGTTGAAGGAAGTGTTCATAAAGAGGAAGGTGAAATTTCGCAACCCATCGCAAACAATATGCGAGATTCAGGAAAAATGATAGTTGCAAAAAGAGGGAAACCTTCACTTACCTTATACAAAGTTGCGGAACGATTTAAAAACTACACCTTGGTGGAAGCCAATATCAAAACTGGGCGAACTCATCAAGTAAGAGTCCATTTTGAAAGCATAGGATACCCTCTAGCTGTAGACGAATTATATGGTCGTAAAAAAGCCTTTTTTCTTTCTGAAATAAAACTTAAAAAATATCGTAGAGGAAAAGATTTTGAAGAACGACCTTTGATGAATCGTTCGACACTTCATGCTTATCAACTGACCATTAATCATCCTACTACAAAAGAAGAATTAACTTTTAATTCGGATCTTCCAAAAGATTTTAGAGCCGTCCTTAATCAACTAAGGAAATGGGGGAAATAATTTCTAGAAAAGATTATTTTTTCATTCTTCTATTGGGAGTCATTTTTTACGTCCCATTTTTAGGAGGTGTTCATTTATTTGATTGGGATGAAATAAACTTTGCTGAGGCCGCAAGAGAAATGCTTGCCACAGGAGATTATTTTCATGTGCAAATTGATTTCTTACCATTTTGGGAAAAACCACCTTTGTTTATTTGGATGCAAGCGGCTTCGATGCATTTGTTTGGCGTTAATGAATTTGCTGCACGATTTCCAAATGCGATTTGTGGCATCATCACTTTAATTTTTCTTTTTTCCATAGGCAAAAAATTGCATAGTAGAAAATTTGGTTGGATTTGGGTTTTAGTTTATCTCGGTTCTATTTTGCCTCACTTATATTTTCGATCTGGAATTATAGATCCATGGTTTAACTTATTGATTTTCAGTAGTTTATATTTCTTATTAACAGTATTTTCAAAACAAGAAAATCCTGGAAAAGTAAAATCAAATTCTTCAAAAAACAGGTTATTAATTCTTGCAGGAGTATTGTTAGGATTTGCAGTTTTGACCAAAGGCCCTGCTGCAATATTAATAGTTGGACTGACTGGATTTGTATATTGGGTTAGTGTTCGATTTAAAATGTTCTTCACCATTCCTCAGATTATCATTTATGGCTTAGCAACCATTGCAGTAACAGCTTTGTGGTTTGGGATTGAATGGATTATGAATGGCAGTTGGTTTATCAAAACATTCGTCGATTATCAAATCAGATTGTTCAGTACTCCTGATGCAGGCCATGGAGGGTTTCCTGGATACCATTTTGTAGTTTTATTGTTAGGATGTTTTCCAGCTTCTATTTTTGCGATTCCTGCTCTTAGAAAATCTCCCCTCCTACTCGACTCTGAAACTCAATCACTACAAATAGATTTCAGGAAATGGATGTTAATTTTATTTTGGGTCGTGCTGATTCTTTTTTCTATTGTTCAATCTAAGATTGTACATTATTCTTCTTTGTGCTATTTCCCTTTGACCTATTTATCCGCGACTTATTTATTTTCTATTTTTGAAAAAAATAAAAAAGTAAATTCAGGAATTGTAAATACATTGTTAGGAATTGGATTTTTAATTTCAATTATATTTATTGCGTTACCATTTGTTGGGAATAATATTGACTTTTTAAAACCATTATTTAAATCTGATCTATTTGCTTTAGGAAATTTAGAGGCAGAGATTGATTGGTCTTATTTTAATATTTTCCCTGGAATATTTTTACTCACAATTTTAATTTTAAGTGGATTAATTTTTTCAAAAAAAGGATTCGGAAAAAGAACAACGAATTGGAAGGGTATTGTTTTATTGTTTGGAGGAGGTGCTATTTTTATCACATTAAGCCTTTTCTTTTTTATCAATAAAATTGAAGGATACTCGCAAAATGCGGTAATCGAATTTTACAAGTCACTTGAAGATGAAAAAGTCTATGTAAAAAATGTAGGTTTCAAAAGTTATGCACCGCTATTTTATACTAAAAAACAACCCAACTTGCGAAGCGAAAATAGAAGTTATAAATGGCTGACAGAAGGAGAAATAGATCGAGATGTTTACTTTATAACCAAGGTAAATAATGACGGAGGTTTGAAAAAATTTCCTGATATAAAAGAAGTATTAAGGAAAAATGGATTTGTTTTTTTTAAAAGGAAAAGCAAATGATTTTATTATTATCAAGCATTTTATGCACAATATTCTCCATAATTTATTGATCTTCAGGTATTTATATTTTATTAAAACAATTAAACTATTCAATTGGAAAAACAAATGATAGAGGAAAAAATATACTTTCTCCTTGGTCATTTGCGATAAGAATATCTGTGATAAGAATAATAGTATTGGGTGCTATTTTTTCCAAAACACCTATCAGTTCTGGATGATTAATATTATCAGTTTCGTAAGAAATAGGATGACTATTTTGATTGGATATGACTACTTTCATTTTTTTTATATCGTAGTTTTGGAATCCTTGTGATAATAAAAAACGACCTCCTAAAGCATCTGTCAAATCATATTTATCATAATTTTGATGTTCTTCTTGATATTCTTTTAATTGATTAACTGCATCTTGAATTGTAACTCTATTTTTTCGAATTTGATTATCTGAAGATTTCATTTCACCCCATTTCATTTCAATAATATCACCATTATAATTACTAAATTCAGGGGTACGATAAAGATCAATATTTTTCAATTCTTCATTTTCTAAAAGATTAATTATTGTTTCGTTTGGAATCTTTAAAATATCTTTTTTAGTCAAATACCTTCGAGTAGTTTTATAGTTGGGAATATGAATGATTTGATAAGAATCGTAATTTTTATAGGTATTAAATATTCGTTGATTCTTCTCATCCAATGTATCTACTTTAACCAATGATTTTTGATTTTCAATTTCCTGTATTTGAAAACCATAGACTTCATCTTTTGGAATTTTAGGAAGCACAAAATCTAAAACTAAAGGAGGATTTTTATAAAGGATATGAATAGTAATAAAATGTTCTTCGCCATCAGTCCCTTTTAATTTATTGAGATAAATATATTCTCCCTCAAATAGATGCTCTTTTAAAAACGCTCTACCATGAATGCCCATCGCATCTTTTATATCATAATTTTCAACATTAATAAACTGAGGTGAAGCTGTACGATTTTCTTTTGTTATAAAAATTGACAAACTTTTTAGTTTCACATTTTCACCATTTTTAAATAGAACCATTGGCTCATTTGCAGATTTCAAAACTTCATCTAATTGCAATCTAACTATCGCATTCGTTCCATTTACCAATTCATTCATAGGGATTTTTATAGCTCCCCATTCCAAATAATTTTTTGAAGGAAGTTCACTTTGAGCCATTAGATAAAATGAACTCAAAATTAACATGATGGAAAGGGTTATTTTTTTTAGCATAGCTTTTTCATTTAGTTAAATCTAGGTAAAAATATTAGCCCCGAGAAAGGACTTCTAAATAAATTATGAATTTATAGATGAACACCTAGTTAGCTTAGATAAGTAGTTGTCTTGAAGGGGTCATTTTACTTGTCCTCACTTCGACAATTAAATATTAAAACGCCAATTTCACTTACCACGTTGGAAATATTCAAGTTAATTTGAATTAAAAATTAATATTAACGATTTGGATAGTGTTTTTTTTAAAGGCTTCCAAATGAATTTATTTGGTGTATTATCGAACCATTACCTTTTTTTTATAAAATCAAATTACCAGTACCTAGTGGAAATATTTAATAAATACTTCATTTTAATCTTTTTATTTTCTTCCTATTATGGTACCTCGCAAACTTGTTGCTCCGGAGGTGTTCCAGTATCTAGCAATTTAGGAATGCCCATTTCTGATGCAAAGACCCTTCAATTCAATTTAAGTTATGATTTTAACAACCTCAATACGCTCAAGTCAGAACGAATGAAACTTGATGATAAATCTAGAAAAAGAATTACTCATTCTATCCTTTTCGAGACAGGATATAGTTTTAACAAAAGAGTGTCCGCAGATATTTTTTTCTCCTATGTACGCCAAGAAAGATTAATCAATAATAACAACAATGAAGACTTTACCTACACTCAAGGAATTGGAGATATGGTGATTTTAGGAAAATACTTAATCAAAGATGGCTTAAATGACAAAACTAGTTTCTTGGTCGGAGGAGGAATAAAAATTCCTATCGGAAATTCAGACAAAAACCACCCAAATAATGGTCTTCCTCTTAATGCAGATTTGCAACCGGGAAGTGGTGCATTTGATTTTATAGGTTGGGCAGAATGGAGTCGATCTGCCAATTTTCGTCGAAGCATGTCTTTTTCAAGTAACCTGATATATAGTTATAAAGGAATAAATAATTCCTACTTAGGTGAGAATAGTTATCAATTTGGTCAGGAACTAAGTTGGTCAGTAGGAGTCAGCGATCAAGTATTTTTAGCCAACCAAATAATCAATCCTTCTTTGCAATTACGCTATCGAAATGCTCAAGCAGATCTTTTTAACAAAGAAAAATTACCAAGTACTGGTGGCAATTGGCTATTTATTATTCCAGGAATTACAATATGGCCAAATCCAGATTTTTCGATAGAAACCAATATAGAATTACCCCTTTTCGCAAAAGTAGAAGGTACTCAAGTTACTCCTACTCTAAGATGGAATATCGGTTTTTTCTATAGAATTCGATTTTCTAAAAAAACCAATAACAATATACCTACAAATTTAAAACCATCGGATTTTAAACATAAAAAAAAATAATATGAAATCACTTACCAATCTTCTGTTATTAGTTTCCATGACTTTAATTTTTTCTTTTTGTAAAAACGATGATATCTCTGATTCTGGAGAATGGTTAATTCCTACTGATGAAGTATTTGATGGAGGACCTGGGAAAGATGGAATTCCTTCTGTTGACAATCCTTCTTTTGACTTGACCAATGAAATTAATTATATGTCAGATGATGATTTGATTTTAGGAGTTCAAGTTGGTGATGAAGTTAGAGGATACACTCACCCTGTTTTAGATTGGCATGAAATCGTAAATGACAAAATCAATGGAGTCCCTATCGCGATTACCTATTGTCCTTTGACTGGAACTGGGATTGGCTGGAATAGAATAGTAGATGGATCGGAAACTATGTTTGGTGTAAGTGGATTGTTATATAATTCAAACTTAATTCCTTATGATAGAAATTCTGATAGCAACTGGTCCCAAATGGCAAACGAATGTGTAAATGGAGATTTAATAAATACACAAATCCAAACTGAATTATTGGTGGAAATGTCTTGGAGTACTTGGAAGGAATTGTATCCTAATGCAAAAGTAATTACTACCAATACTGGAATCAGTAGAAACTATGGAACCTATCCATACGGCAATTATCGTACAAGCAACGGCTTGAATTTCCCAGTTGATATTGATGATACTCGGTTGCATAAAAAAGAAAGAGTCCTAGGAATTATCGTTGATGGAAAAGCAATTGCTTTTCAGTTTGAAAAATTTCAAGGTGATGATATCAAATTGCTTACCAGTAGTTTTCAAGGAATGGAATTAGTCGTTATTGGTAGTGAAGTGAAAAATTTCATGGTTGCATTCGATAGAAAATTGGATGGTAACTTGTTGACTTTCAACCCATTAAAAAATGAACTCCCAGCCATCATGGAAGATCAAAATGGAAATAAATACGATGTATTTGGAAAAAGAATAGAAGGAGTTGAGGTTGGAAAAGTATTAAATACTCCTACTAATTATATTGGATATTGGTTTAGTTGGGGAGCATTTTATCCTAATACAGTAATTTTTGAATAGAAATAATGTTTTTAAGTAGATAACAAATACATGTCTATTTGTTACATGTTTTATAAGAGTTCAATTAATTTTGGACTCTTTTTTTATTAAAAAAAAAGGTTCTTAAACAGATACTGTGTAGCCAGTCATCCCTCACCCTGCCCCTAGAGGGAAATCCTCCCGCTCTGTTGAACTAGCGAGGGCTTCCTTCAGGAATCGAAGGTGCGGAATGGCTACTTGTATTCTTCAAAGGATTTGTCTAAGAATCAAAAAAATAAACTCATTCTAAATGAAAAATAATATTCTAATAATTTTTGGGAGTTCACGTGGAGATGGCAATACTAGAAAAATAGTTGATTTTCTATTAGAAAAATTACCTGCAGATTTAATTGATTTGACTCAATTCCAAATTGGTTATTATGATTATGAAAATAAAAATTCAGGTGATGATTTTTTAGCACTAGCAGATCAAATGGTAAAATATGATAAAATCATTTTTGCAACTCCTGTATATTGGTATTCGATGAGTGCCATAATGAAAACATATTTTGATCGGTTTTCAGATTTAATAAGTGTCTACAAAACCAAAGGTAGAGGAATGGCTGGTAAAAAAATGTATGTACTTTGTTGTAGTTCTGACCAAGAAGAATATGAAGGCTTTTTTATGCCATTTGAAAAAACCGCTGAATATTTAGATATGGAATATGGAGGTGATGTTCATACTTGGATTGAAGAAGGAGAAATACCTACGGAAGTTGAAAAGAGATTACTTTCGTTTTGTGAAAAAATTTGATCTATAATAATTTTCATTTTACTTAACTTATGTTACGCATAAACGATTTATCGTCTTCATTTTTTTCTTAAAAAAAACGAAGCAAAAAAATCAAGACTTTATAGAAAATTGATACATTAAAGATTCTTATTTCTTCAATAAAAAAATCCTGAACTTTCAATTTAAAAGTTCAGGATAATTTTATTTTTTTTAAATATCTGGTTATTAAAAACTGCGAACGTCTTAGGATTTTTTTAAACCCATGCATCAAGAACTCCTCCCATTATTGCAAAACTAAGTATCCAAAATATAGCATTTAGAATAATATTTTTTCCACTTCTTTTTTGGAAAAGACTCATTGAAACGATTACAGGAACTACAAGAAAGGCAGCAGTCATAGCACCGTGAAGTGCACCATGCTGGAAAGTATGAAAACTTCCAAAAATCATTTCTCCTGCTTCATTAACTTCTTTATGAGTTAATTCAATATTTAATTTTAAAATAAAAGCAACAATGAAAGCCATCAATAATGCTAGACCATAAGTTAAACCCATATTGGAAGGAACCATTTCTTCTTTGGTTTTTCCAAGAGAAGAAAGCCATTGTTTTTCAAATAATGGTCCATAATAAATTGCTCCAAGAATACTAGGAACGATTGCTGCTACGGCAATTGCTAAATAATTAATCTCTGGCATTTTAAGTTTTGTTTTGTTAAGAAATAATAGTTTTTTCTTTTGTAAATATAATACTTTTTTTTGCTTCTTAAGAACGATTAAAGTTTTGCTATTGCATAATTGGCATCATCAATAATTCTTTGATAATGACTAATCGTATTTTCATAAAAATACTGCTCATCAGGTTTCTCTTTTAGTTTCTCTTCTTTCAATAAAAGATATTTATCTAAAGCAGCCTCTGCACCTTCTAAGGTATATTTTTTAAAACCATTCACATCGTAATCACTTTTGCCTTCTAATTTTAAAATTCCATCGGCTAACACATCCCATTCAATAGCTTCTTTGGAAATTAATAATGCCAAATAAAAATTTAATTCTTCATAGATATTTTGACTATCATCAATCTTGTATAATTTCTTTAATAAAAATCTATAGGTTGCATTTTGAATAGCGATATCATGGATTTTATTTTCATTATTCGCTTCTAACTCTGCTAAGGCTTCTTTCACTTTCACATCTAAATCCTTCCATTCTGAAATTGGTGTTTTATCAATTAATCTTATCAAATCTGCTGCTGCTGCAATTTTAGAATTAGGAATGGACTTCGTTCTGTAGATATTCTCATTAGACCGAGATTTGTTGGCGGTTAACTTATTTAGTACTGATGCATCTTTAGAGTTATAAGTTTTTTTCCCAAACTCTAAATTTGAGGTAACCTCCTTAGTACAACTGAAAAACAGTATTATTGTGGCCATAAAAAATAAACTTCTCATTATTATTTTTTAATCATGAAAGAATCGTAAGATCAAAACTAATGTACAAAAAGAAAATACCAAAATTTTATCTCACATTTTATTAAAAACAAAGAATAAAACATGGTTAAAAACAATCAACATATATTTTTCTTTTGATTAAAATTTATTTGAATATCTCCCCTATTTTTACTTTTTTTACAAACAAAAGAATTACAAAATTTAACCAGATGAAGATTCCCCCTTTCCCTTTCTAGTTTTCGTCGTTTTTTTGTTAAATTAGAAGCCAATTAATTTCTTGAAAACAATTTATGATCAACGTTTTTACTAGTTATGCCTCAGAAGATGAAAAGTTTAAAATAGAACTTGATAAGCATTTGCATGCTATGAAGAGTCAAGGGATTTTGGAAAACATCTATGAACGGGAAACACTAGCTGGTGATGAATGGAAATTAAATATCGAAAAAAACATCAGTAATTCTACTGTTATAATTATTCTTCTAAGTACGGATTACATCGTTTCTGACTTAATTAACGCTCACGAACTCCCCAAGATATTAGCACATCATAAAACTACCAACGCCAGAATTGTACCTGTCCTCGTCAATCATTGTTCTATTTATGAAGAAAATCCGCTAAGCCCTTTTGACCTTTTACCTAATAATAAAAAACCGATTAAAGATTGGCCAAATCGTGATAAGGCTTGGAAAGAAGTAGTGGAAGCTTTGGTAGAAGAAGATTCAAAAACCAAAGGTATTTCCAAGGAAGAAGGAATTGCAAAATATAATGTCAGTCAGAAAAAACATAAAATTGAAGTATTGAAAAAATACAATCTTCAAACACATGAAGGACAATTAGAGATAGGAAAAAAAATCGAAGACCTTGGACTCCGTGGCCCTATGGGAAATTATCAAATGGTAAACGTAAATCGAGAAATCCCCATTGATAATTGGTGGAATGCTTTTATTGAAAAACAAGAGAACAACGATTTTTTCCAGTTTTATTTTTTGACTTCCTGCCCTACTCAGATGCCTCCGAGTTTTGCGGAGCGAACCATTTATGAATTAATGGATGAAATGCTAGGCGACGATGAATCAGAAGCTATTCACTATGAATCAGATTCTGAAACAGGTAGATTGACTATTCGAGATTTACCCGTTAGCAGATTAGGTTTAAAAAAAACAAAAGAAGCTTTTAAAAAATATTTTTGTCAAAGATTTGATTTTCAAACTCAAGATTTTGATTTTGATAATTTTATTGAACAAGGAATTCCACGATTGAATTATGAATATGTGGCTACAGTCTTTAAATTAAAATCTTCTCGTTGGAAAGATTTTTTAAGTGATTTTTTCCAATGGATCGTAACCACCTTTCAAGATCAACATGAAGACTTGCCTACTTTTGTTTTCTTCTTTGTAATATATATTGAAGATGCTCATAATCCTTCCATGCTTTCTGAAAGTCAAAATAAAATCATCCAATCATTAGATCAGATTGCTAAAAATAATTCTAATGCTACTTTGGTTGAAAATTTAAAACCTGTTCAAATCGATGATATCGAAACATGGTTTAATGATTTGGGTGAGGAAAATCCAGACAAGATCATGGATTTAATCAATAGTATGGTACTTGGATTGGATGAAGAGAAACAACGTATTTTCAAAAACAGTAACAAACTGGATATGTCTACAATTGAATTGTTACAAGAATTAGTTTATAAAATAGTTAATAAATAATTTGATTAGGAATACAAGATTAAGGATTCGAAATCCATAATCTTGAATTCTTAATCTATAATCTAAATAGCATGAGTTTTCACATTTACGGTCAGTCAGAAAAACAATCACTACCTAGTTTTTCTAAAAATAATCGAAAAGACAATCCTGAACTATATCAGCCCTCCAAAGGATTGAAGGACGCAGTCAATGTTGCTTTGGCCTTAGGGCAACCACTCTTACTAACTGGCGAACCTGGGACAGGTAAGACACAATTAGCAAAGCATGTGGCATGGTATTTCGGTTTAGGAAAACCACTCGTTTTCAATGCTCAAACGACTAGTACTGCGACGGATTTATTTTATAGATATGATGCCTTATCGCATTTCCAATATTCTCAGAATAATCAAAATAAAAATTTGACTACTGACGAGGTGGAAGAAAAATTTATAAATTATCAAGCACTTGGGGAAGCTATTCGATCTAAATCTCGAAAAGTTGTTTTGATTGATGAGATTGACAAAGCGCCGAGGGATTTACCAAATGATGTTTTAGCAGCTATCGATGATTTGGAATTTACAGTTTCACAGATTGGAAAAAAATATGAAACCGATAATGATAACCGACCGATCATCATAATGACTAGTAATTCCGAAAAAAATCTTCCTGATGCTTTTCTTCGAAGAGTCATTTATTATCATATAGAATTCCCTGATGCAAATACATTGTTATCTATTTTGGAAAATAAAGTAGATGGCTTTGGTACTAAACATTTAAAATCAATTATCAAGCATTTCGAGCATGTCCGAAATCACAGAACAATTAAACTTAAAAAGAATCCTGCAACAGCAGAATTGATTTTTTGGTCGATGTTGTTAAATAAAATTGGTTTTGATCCTTCTCAACTAGAAGATTATAAATCAATGGCAGATGGTGAAAAAGAAAAATTATTTTCAACGTATTCAGTTTTGGCAAAAACTAAAGAAGATTTAGGAGCCTTGAGAGAATTATTATTTGGAAAAAGAAAACGAAGGTAAACTTATTATGAGTCATAAAAAGTGAGTCTTTTTTATTTATTCTCGGATGTAAAACCAATGTCATTAATTGATAATTTTAAAATTCGAAATACCTTTTCCTTTCAACAACTCAATAGTTTTATCAAAATTTCCATTGCACATAAAGTCAAATGACTAAGCAAAATTTCAAATATCAATTATTAGCAGACTTGCTTGCCAGCTTGGAAGCAGAAGAATTTCCTATTGGGATCGGGAAACATCTAACCCTGCAACAATTGATTTCCAAATTCCCTGAGGACATTGAGCCTGAGGATATGAAAACTTTGCTTTGTCCTTTATTTGCAAAATCCAAACAAGACCAAGCGTACTTTTACGAACTTTTTGATCAAAGTCTGAACCGAGTAAAATCAAAAACTTGGAAGCCTAAGGATGAAACTTTTTTCACCCCTAAAAAAGAAATTAATCCTTACGAAAAATGGATTAAGCTAATTGTAGGATTATTGTTATTGTCTTTGATTGCATTTATTCTTATTCGAAGTTTTGGAAGTAAACCGTTGAAAATGCCTGAACCTTATAGGCATAATATCACCGTCGAAGAAGGGAGTCAACATCAATTTTCTATAACCGATCTTTATGATAACAAGACTCCTACGGTTTTAGATACTGCAATGAAAATTCAATATGTATCTTTTGCTGATGGACAAAATTTAAAATCTACACCTGATTTTGGAACTTACCAAATAGATAGCAATGGTCTTTTTTCTATTCAAGCTCTCGACTCTGTAACCATTCAAAATAAGATTGATACTATTTTTGCAAAATATGAAATAGGCCTTGATACGACTATTTTAAATATTCAAATCATTGAGGAAACCATTGAAGAACCAGAGGTTACAGAAGTTCAATCTGATACATTGGTTTTACGAGAGCATCCTTCACCTACAGATTTAAGTCAACTTTTTCCCCAACAAGAACCTATTTGGATCACTTGGTTTAATCATAATAAATTTTGGTTTAAACCATTTCTTACCTTTTTACTTTTAGCATTATTGGGACTTTGGAACATTTGGAGAAAAGATCGAAATCAAAGAATTATTGCAGATATTCAGTCCAAAGATGATCCTCCGCTGCTATGGAATATTGAAGTACCTAATGTTGGGAAATTAGGGTTAAATGAAGATTACTTTAAGGTTCTGCATCAAATGCGACAACGAACCAACGAAGATTATGTCGTACTCGATATTCCAAAAACCGTTAAGAAAACAATAGAACAAGGTGGTGTTATTGATTTTCAATATGCCTATAAAACTCGGCCACCAGAGTATCTTTTATTGATAGATCGACAAAACAGTAAAAATCATAGAGCACTTTTTTACAATTTCATCTATGAATCATTTAAAGCGGATGAAGTTTTTATTGAGCGGTTTTATTATGAAGGAGATATTCGATTATGTTGGAATGAAACATTTCCAAACGGCATCAAATTACAAGATCTTCAACAATCACATCGAGATGCAAGATTAATAATTGTTGGAAATGGATTTCAATTATTAAATCCTCGAAATGGTAAATTGGCAAAATGGACTCGGCTTTTTGATGCTTGGCGAGACAAGGCAATCCTCTCTCCAAAACCCACCAAAGACTGGGGCGGAAGAGAACGTCAATTAGAAGAAAAATTTATTATGCTTCCTGCCTCTGTTCAAAGTCTTACTTTGATGGTGGATAAAATGGAGGCCGTCGATCCTGATGAAATCAAAACAAAACTAACTGATGAAATTATTGAACCTATTCAATTTCAAGGTGATTTAATAAAAACTTTACATCATTATTTTTCAGTAAAAAGAGATGGTAAAATCATCGACGACCGAATGGTTCAATGGATTGCATCCTGTGCCATTTATCCATCATTGCATTGGGACTTGACCATGTTTTTGGGAAAAGAATTATCTGATGACGATTATAATTTATTGACGTTAGATCATTTATTACAACTGACTCGGTTGCCTTGGTTTGTGGATGGACAAATTCCAGAACAAGCACGACTTGAACTATTGGAATATTTGCCCGAAGCTACAGAATTAAAAATAAGAGAAAGTTTACAGCAACTATTCGAGACCATTGATATGCCTTCTGAAAATTCAGTTGCACATTCTGACGCTCGAATGAATATCGCCTTAAATGATTATTTAATCAAAAAGAATCCTAGTCTTAAAAAAGAATATGAGCAATACCTTGAAGCAGGAACAGAAGCAGATGTGACGATGCTCAAATATCTCAACGGAGAAAAAGCTCCAAAGGATTTTGAAATAGATAAAAAGTGGAGCAAATATGCCCAAGGTGAAAAACCTCCACAAGAACTTACTAGATGGGAAATATTAATGACCACCCTGTGCTTGTTTTTAATAGGAATGGTTTGGTGGTATTCGCCTACTTTTAATGGATGTGAAGGAGAGATTATTGAGTTTAAGGAATTGGATTTATGTATCAAAAACAAACAGGATAAATTAATCTATAGAGAACATCAGGCCAGAGCATTAATTGAACAAACTAAATATGACCAAGCAGATAGTATCATCTATACAGCCTTAGTTGAATATGCAAACACCAATTCTAATAGTGGACTTTGGATTATGAAAGGAAGGAATACTGATAGTATATCAACTTACATTAATGATTTAATTCAAAACGAACATCCAACCCTAAATAATGATTCATTGGTTTTGGATTTCAACAATAACATTTCAGTTGATTATTATAATCAAGGGGTACCTCATTATAATGAATATTTAAAATTATCAAAAGAACAAAATATTGATCCTACTGAAATCGAAGTACTCAAAAATAGATATTGTAAACCATTTGATTTAGCTGTTTTTTATGGAGGACAAGGTGATTACCTAAATGAGTATTTGGATATTCTTTTAATAAAATCAAATAATTGTGAAGCAAAAACTGTTGCCTCTGAAAATGAATTAGCTAAAGAAGTAATAGGCAGAGTATTTGATAAAACAACTCGTAATCCCCTTGAAAACGTTGATATAACAATGCTTTCCCAAACAGTTAAAACTGGTAGAGATGGGCGTTTCATTTTACAGGTGCCGACCAATTTACCAAATGTTGGTAATCGAAATGTAACGATTTCATATGCGAAAGAAGGATTTCAAGAAAATTCAAAAAGTTATGCTTCCATTGGATGGGTCGTAGGAAAGGATAATGCAAACAAACAATTTGATATTGGTAAAATTTATTTGACTGGTGATGAATTTCAACAACCAAATTCTAATAATCCAGTAAGTGTTTCGATATCGGAAGAATGTAAAAACTATTTAGATATCATCGATGGCTTCGCCAAAGTCATTGAAAGAGCAGATAATGAAGAAGATATTAAATCAACGATTGATGCTGCTTTAGAGAGAATTGGTTTTGTAAATGATTGCAACCTGGAAGGAGAAAATTTAAAACTATTTGAAGACAGTAAAAAGGAAATTTTCAAAGAAATAGAAAAGAAGAATCGACTCTTGGATTCAAGAGATGGAATGGTTTATAAAACTAAAAGATTTGGGAGCCAAACTTGGATGGTTGAAAACTTAAACTTTGAAACTCCTGATTCCAAATGTTATGATGACTCGCCAAATAATTGTGAAAATTATGGAAGGTTATATGATCTTGTCAATTTAGATAAACTTTGCCCAAGTGGATGGAGAGTTCCAACAGATGGAGATTTCAAATATTTGATTGATAGAAATGGAGGGCAATATGTGAATGATGCAATTATTGAAAAACCACAAGAAGGGATTTTATATCAACAGACTTTTTCTAAACTACAAACAGATTTTAATTGGCAACTAGGTGGGAGTGGTTCCTATGATGGAGCGTTTTATGATAAAGGATTAATTGGTTTTTATATTACTTCCTCAGATATTGATGGAGAGAAAGCAATCATTTATAGAAGTAAAATTGAAAGAGAAAATATAAATGCAATTTATAGGTCTATTCCTTTAAATTTCACACAAGGTTTACTAAGTTGTAGATGTGTAAAAGGACTACTACCTCCTGAATATTTAACTCAACAGCAACCACAAAACAGCAATCAACAATCTCAACAACAGGAAGTAAAAACGGTAACCCTAATCATTAATCCTGTTAATAATCTTCTCTATGAATATCAACCAGGTTATACTATGCTTATTGAAAGAGCAGGATTTGAATCTATAGAATTGGAAGAAAATCCTAAGACTAAAAACTTCCAAGCAAAAGTCCAGGTTGGAAAATTTATTACTGTTAAAGCAATTGCGGATGGAGAAGTTAAAGCTTCTCAATACTTTGCTCCAACAGATAATGGAAGTGGTGAATATGAGATAGATATAAAAGTTGGATTGCCAACTTCTGCTTCTAAGATTAAAACTCGAAATGAAGTTAATAAGTTATTTAATGACTATTTGAATAGTTTATCTAGATTGGAAATTGCTATTGATAAATTAGTTTATCAGATTAAAAGTCCTAATTCAACTAAAATATTACAAGCACCTATACTCAACTATCAGGAGCAATATAAAAGAATATCAACCTATAGTAATCAATTAATAACTGACATCAATCAGAAATGGAACAGTGAAAACCTTAGCAATGATATGACTAAATTACTCAGGCAAACTATAGTTAACACTAATGGAAAAATAATGTCTTCTTATAATTCTCTTAATCGTGAATTAAGTAAATATTCTCCTGTCGGTGCTATTTTTAATGCAAGCAATGAAAAATTAGTAATTAATAAAGCTAACCGATTTAGAGTAGAATTAACGAAATATAGTAAAGATATCAGAAAAGATATGGACAGCATAAAACAAGAATTGAATAAATAATTTAAGTTGTGGATAATAATTTTTTTCAATTCTGTATTTAGGAAAAGTATTGAGTTAGTGAGTATGGGGGGTATTGAAAATGATTCGAAATTCCAATACTCAATATCAAATAGAAAGACTTTAGAAATCAACTCTCCTAATCTCAAACCCCATTTGGCAATAATAATTAAAGAAAAAACACATATTAAAAAAAATATTAATTTTTTCATCCTAATTATTTCCTCTACATTCGTGTAATTTTTTTTTCATTCACCTTGATTTTCTATCATATAGAAACGCAATAAATTTATTACAATTATGAAATTTTTACTCCCAAGTTTTTTAAGCATTTGCCTAGCATTTTCTATTTCATTTATGTCTTGCCAGTCTGGATCAACTGATATTATTGGAGAATACAAAATAGCTATAGACCAGCTTGATTTGCCAGCAGAAGAAGCAGCAGCAATGAAAACGATGCCTGATGCATTTAAAATAGTTTTAGAAAACGATAATAAATTATTATTCACAATATTAGGAACCGTAAAAGAAGGTACCTATAAACTCAATGGCAATACTTTAGAATTAAATATGGAAGGGTCAACTGAAACCGCAACCTTAGATGGGAATAAAATAACTTTAAAAGCAGATGGAAGTAAATTGGTTTTTATAAAAAACCAATAAAAGTTATTTTGACAAAATAATAATAACTCCAAAATCCATAGCCCCAATCCTTTTTTAAAACAATACTTTCAAATTATAAAAGTATCCAAAACTTAAATGATTTAAATAATAAATATGAGAGCATTAGTTATTTCAGGAGGGGCAAGCAAGGGAGCATTTGCAGGTGGAATATTGGAACACCTTATTAATGAAAGAGGAAAAGATTATGATATTCTTGTCGGAACTTCTACAGGTGCTTTAATTGTACCATTTGCGGCAATCAAAGCTATTGATATTTTAAAAAAGACTTTCACCTCTATTACACAAAAAGATATATTTAATGTTTCTCCATTTACGATTCGAAAAAGAAATGGAATCTATGTTTCAAAAATGAATCATGCAGGAATGATTCGTCAATTTATTACTAGGAAAAAAACATTTGGCGAAAGTAAAAATCTCAGGAAATTAATTGGTCGAACGCTTACCCCTTCAGTTTTTAATCAAATCAAATCAAGCCCAAAAGAAGTTTTTGTAACAGTTGCGAATCTCACTTCCAAAAGAGTACAATATAAATCCATTAAAAATCATGATTACAAAGACTTTTGTGATTGGATGTGGGCATCTTCGAATATTGTTCCTTTTATGAGTTTGGTAAAAAAAGATGGTCAAGAATATGCTGATGGAAGTTTTGGAAGTTACATTCCTATCCAACATGCAATTAATAAAGGCGCAACTAAAATTGATGTAATTATTTTAAATCCAAAAGACTTACATATCAATACCTTACCTTGTCATAATGCATTTGATGTTTTGACCAAAACATTTGATTTTATGCTAGGGCAAATTGAAAAAGATGATATTGCAATTGGGCATCTTGAAAGTTATCATAAAAAAGTAAGAATAAAATTTTACTACACCCCTCGCCTACTTACTGATAATGCTTTTATTTTTCGTCCCGAAAAAATGACAAAATGGTGGGAAGAAGGATTAAATTTTGCTCGAAATAATAATCCAGATCAGTATACTTTGGAACCTGAGTAGAATTATAACATTATATTTACAACATTTTAAAAACTGTCAATATTTTTCCCCAATTCTAAAAAAATAAAGCCTTGTAAAATGATCTTTTTACAAAGTTTTTTTATTTCTATTTGGCTTTATTTTTGAAAGATTAATATAGCCTCCCACCAGTAATCTCCCTAATATTCAATTAAAACAACTTTAATGAGGAATCGAATTCTACTAACCCTTTTAGTAATTATCTCTTTATTCTGCAATGCTTTTAGCCAAAATGAGATTCAAAGAGATACCGGAATCAACTTAGTCCCTAATCCAAGTTTTGAAAAGCTTAGAAAGAAAAAGCCCAATCTCAATGCTGAACCTTATATCGCTTATCGAAATTATATGTCAAAATGGGCAAGTCCAACCAAATCTACTCCAGACTTAATTTATAATATCAAGGATGAATTCGCAGATAAAGCTCGAACAGGTGAAAAGATGATTGGTATCCTTACCCATAATCCAGTATCAAAAAGATCAAATACATGGAGAGAATATGTTCAAGTCAAATTAGATCAACCCTTATCAGAAGGCAAAGAATATTTTTTAGAATTTTGGGTAAAGCGGCATCGACAAGCAAATATGGCTTCTAACAATATGGGTGCATTTTTAGGGAAAGCACCTATTGTTGAAAAAAGTTATGAACCTATTACAGAAATGGAATTGGTTTTAAATGAGACCAATATCATAAATCCTGATGAACCGAAATGGGTCAAAATCTCAGGAAACTTCATGGCACGAGGTGGTGAGAAATTTCTCATTATTGGGAATTTTTATAACAATGAAAATACAAAGTTTAAAAATGTAAAAAATATTGGAGAACCTGCTTGGAAAAATCCATACTATCTATTAGATGACGTCAGTCTTCGAGAACTTAGAACTGAAAACTCCGAAGTCGTTGAAGTCCCTCAGATTGTTGAAGTTCAAGAAGAGGTAATGGAAGAACCTGTCTTTGAAGATGTAAAGATTGAAAAAGGGCAAGTTATCCGATTAGATAGAATTTATTTTGATTATGATAAATATGATTTATTGCCTGAATCCAATGAGCAGTTAGATCAACTTGTTTCTCTATTAAATAATTATCCAAGTTTGAAAATTGCGATTCATGGACATACCGATAGCCGAGGTTCGGATCGATATAATGAGACTTTATCCAATCACCGCTCGCAAGCCGTTCATAACTATTTATTAAATCAAAATATTGATTACTCTAGATTGGAATTTAAAGGATTTGGAGAAATCCAACCTGTGGATACCAATGATACGGATGAAGGAAGACAAAATAATCGAAGAGTGGAATTTGTTGTTTTAGAAATAAATGAGGATAATGTTGAGGTAGAAAATGTTGCAAGCAAAACAACTTTCTAATACTGATTTTATTTTTGACTTAATAAAAAAACAGGTTATTCGATTTTAATTTCGAATAACCTGTTTTTTATTGGTATTAATTAATTGCTCACATTTATTCATAATAAATGCGACAACCTAGAAAGTCGTTTTACAAACTCTCGTTCACCGCATCTTTTGCATCAATAATTCCCCAACCAAAATTGTTGTTTTTATTAGGGTAAAATGAAGCATTCCATTTCATTGCATTATAAATATCAGAACGAGTTTCATTAGGATGGTTTGACCAAATCAAAGCAGCAATACCTGCAACAGTTGCAGTAGCAGCAGAAGAACCACCTACATACTTTGGTTGATTGGTATCTAATGCTAATGATAAACCAGTTCGATCATTATTAGAGGCACGTTGCATCACCATCACAAAATCCACTTCGCTTCCGCTATGGCAAGTGTTACATTTTGTCATAGATCCACTTCCATCTTTTACACCTGTTACTGCAACAGTTTGAGACATATTCGCAGGGAAAATAACTCCCCACCATGAAGTCCAAGACAAAGAAGTACCTGCAGCGGCAACTATCATTTTACCTTGATTATGTGCATAATAAATTCCATCAGCAACAGTTCCACTCCAAAAAGGAGTTCCTATTGACATACTAATTACTTTTATATTGGAACGATTACCTGCAATAATCAAAGCGTCTTTAACACCATCCTTTTCATCACCTGTATTGATAATCACATCTTCCACAGCTCTGATAGATAACAAATCAGAATTATATGCAACACCTACTGCATTTCCGTCATTGCCTCTTGGAGCAGTTGCATAACCACACATTGAAGTACCATGCCCACATTGATCATGAGGAGGATCCAAAGATCTCCACCACCACATTCCTGAATAATGTGTACTCAATCTCTCTACTGTACGACCAGATGAATAACCACTATTAAAAGCATAACCTAAGTTTTCTTGGTCATCAGATGCTCCAGTATCAATTACACAAACTCCTACTCCATCTCCTGTAGTGGTATTCCAAGCACCTTGAACATCAGAAGTACCCAAATGCCATGATCGTTTTACATTCGGAGCAATGGTTGAATAATCATTTGTATTTAAATTGTAACTAGGAGAACCGTCACAACCTGAGTTACTTCTAACCGAAGCTTGTTGAAGCATAGAAGGTAATGCATAACTCATCGGTTCTACATATCTCACTTCTTTCATCAATAATAATTTCTCAATGGTATTTTTATTTGTAATCCGTAATACCATTGTTGGAAGCGTTTTAGGATAACCTTTAGGTAATAAATCTTCCATCTTTTTTGCAGTACCTGTTGTCTTCTCTCCATCCAAAATCATTTGTAATAAATCGTTTCTGACTTGGAGCCATTCCTGACTTTCAATATTTACTTCATGAATGGTGTTTTTTAAATTTTCTGTAGTTGGTAATTGGTAACCGATTCCAAAAAGGGAATCTGCGTGCATTCCTGCACTCCATACAAAATCAGCGTCAACAGATGACCAATGAAAAACGCCATTTTCTTTTATGGAATTTTCTAGAAAGTCATCCATTTGAGTTCTGTCTAATGGATCTTGTGTTTTGGAAATATTTTCATCGATCAATTGGTCTTTGGCACAGCCAAAGAATACCATCATTGCTAGAGCAGCAACTGCTAGGTTTCTAAACATTTGTGTGAAGGTTTTAGTAAGTTAAAATTTTGTTTCTAAAATAGGCTAAGAGGAAAAGCGAATTTTCGCTAAATACTGCACAAAAATACAAGATTCTTTATAAAATACAAACACAGAATAAAATTTCGATTATATTTTTATTTTTCAAATAAACAAAATTTATAATTCCAAAATCATTGGGGAGTGATCGCTTAATTTCTTTTCCCTTGCTTTATGAAGGTAATCGCAATTTTGAATTACAGGTAATAAATCCTCACTTGCATAAATATGATCATATCGATATCCGTTGCCTTGATGACTGTACCAAGAATAAGATTCTACCTCACCATGGACATGGCGAAATGCATCCACCATTCCTGATTTTTCTAAGTCCTTCAATTCTTTGGTATACCAAAAACTATCTCCTTTTTGGTCAATAAAATTTTTACCAGTATTAAAATCCCCCATGATGAGTGAAGGAGAATGAGATTCTATTTCAGATTGCAACAATGAGAAAAGTTCATGTTTCTTTTTATGAGGCAAGTAAACACCATATAAATGAAAGGCTTCAAAGTCCGCAGCAATAACAGTATGAGCATGATCCAATCCCGTATGATTAAACAATCGACATTGGCAAGGCAATCGACTTGCAATCAGAACAGAATTGGTATCTGACTCAGGAAGTGAAACAAATTGAAAATTATATTTTTTTTCCAAAAGTTGTTTTCGTAAAAAAATTCCTGAGTCGTTATTCCTAAATTCAGATAAAACAATAATCTGTGGGTTCTGCTGGGTGATAAATTTAATGATACCTCTTGTTCTGGAACCTCCACCCTGCTGAATATTCCAACTTAAAAATTTAAGCATTACGCAGATTTTTTCTTTTTAGCTTCTTCGATACTTTTCTTTAAAGCCACCATAATATCTACAACTGGTTTATCATCACTTTCTTCATCCATATTTACAATCTCTTTTCCTTGAACCTTTTGCTCCACTAAATCCAATAATGCATCACGGTACCGATCTTCAAAATCTACTTTGTCAAATGATGTCGTCAATGATTCCACTAATTGCATCGCCAATTTCATCTGATCCTTATCCGCCTTATCTAATTCTTCAGTATCAGGCACTTTTTCAATACTACGCAATTCATATGGAAAACGCAGCTTGTACATTATTAATGCATTTTGATAGGGCGTAATTAAAACAACATCCTCTCTATCTCTTAAAATAATTCTTCCAATACCTGCTTTTCCTGTCTCTTTTAATGTATTACAAAGGAGGGCAAAAGACTTTTTTGCAATATCTCCTTCAGGACCTACATAATATACATTCTCAAAACGAGTAGGATGTACCTCATCCATATCTACAAATGCTTCTATATCAATTGCTTTTGTACTTTTCAATTTTATTTTGTCCAATTCCTTTCCATCAAATATTGCATATTGGTCGGGCTCATATTCAAAGCCTTTCACAATATCATCTCGTCCAACAGTCTCTTCACAAGTTTTACAATATTTTTTATAGCCAATTGGGCCATTGTCTTTTGAATGGATTTGGCGAAAAGAAACATTTCCTTTTGTTTCTACTGCATTAAATATTTGAATGGGAATGGTAACTAATGAGAATCTGATATGTCCTTTCCAAACTGATCGCATATTTGTTTATTTATTTGTTAGAAATTTTTATAAAAATAGATGACCAAGATAACAAACTTAAAAACCACAAAAGAAGAACTTTCACAATTACATCATCTTTTTTAATGAACTATTTAAAGTTTTTAATAAAACCAATAGCTCTCAAAAATATCCTAAAAATAAACAATGTCACAAGTTTATGAGTTTTTATTTTTTAAAAATTTATTTTATTAAAATTCCGTAATTTTTCATTTGTGACAAGCTATTGGCATAGGAATTGCAACTCTCTTAATCGTAACACATGCGATAATTCACTCCCCACTTTTTCCCTCCTCTTTATTTCTAAATTTAATAACAACCAACTTACATGAAAAATTTATTATTCGTTATCGCCCTTTTTAGTAACCTTACTTTAAATGCTAATACAAATGATAATTGCCATCCTAACAATTGTACTATTACTGAAGGAAATAAATCCATCAATTTAGAAAAGATTTTTTTTACCAACGAATCAGAAGATTTAATTTTTATTGATTTCCAAAATATTTCATTCCATGTTTATGAAGTAAAAGTTATTCAACAAGGAAAAGATGTTTTAGTAGAAGATGTCTTTGAATTAGATCAGAGTATGATTTACGAAATTGACTTAACATTACTGCAAAAAGGAAATTACTACATCGAAGTTTTGATTGAAGAAGATACTACCATTAGAAAGCCCATTGCCGTAAAATAATTAACACGCCCAGTTTTTTAAGTGAAAAATTATTTCCCATTTACACACACGTTCCTATTTTCTAACACATTTTTTTTAAAAATTAAGTTAACTACACACGATTTATTTTTAACGCCTTAGATTTCTAACACACGTTCCTATTTTTCTAACACATTTTTTTAAAATTAAACTTAACTACACACGAATTATTTTTAACGCCTTAGATTTCTAACACACGTTCCTATTTTTCTAACACATTTTTTTAAAAATTAAGTTAACTACGCACGAATTATTTTTAACGCCTTAGATTTCTAACACACGTTCCTATTTTCTAACACATTTTTAAAAATTAAGTTAACTACACACGATTTATTTTTAACGCCTTAGATTTCTAACACACGTTCCTATTTTCTAACACATTTTTTTTAAAAATTAAGTTAACTACACACGATTTATTTTTAAGCCTTAGATTTCTAACATACGTTCCTATTTTCTAACACATTTTTTTAAAAATTAAGTTAACTACACACGATTTATTTTTAAGCCTTAGATTTCTAACATACGTTCCTATTTTCTAACACATTTTTTTAAAAATTAAGTTAACTACACACGATTTATTTTTAACGCCTTAGATTTCTAACACACGTTCCTATTTTCTAACACATTTTTTTAAAAAATTAAGTTAACTACACACGAATTATTTTTAACGCCTTAGATTTCTAACACACGTTCCTATTTTCTAACACATTTTTTTAAAAATTAAAGTTAACTACACACGATTTATTTTTAACGCCTTAGATTTCTAACACACGTTCCTATTTTCCAACACATTTTTTTAAAATTGAAGTTAACTACACACGAATTACTTTTTAACCATTTAGAATTTTTGCCTTATATTCGATCCAACACAATTTACTAAGAACGTATACGCGTCCTGTTAAAACTACACATTGCCCGATTTTTTCATTGAATTACAATGCCAAAAACACACACCATTATTCTAAAAACAATACTTTTACAGCACATTATTTATAACTAACTATAGTCTCTTAAACCCAAACAGTTTATTTCAAAGTAATTCTATTATCATTTCTAAGAAATAACATTTTTGATATTAGAATAAAGCAATTGATTTTTAGATTTAGGATCTAATTCCTAGTGTGATGATTTTCAAATCTTGTCCCATTAAAAATGGAGGTTAACTCAATTGAGTGAAGCCTCCTTTTTATTTTTATGTATTTTATTAATTGAATGCAAGTACTAAAAAAATAAGCCGCTTGGAATTTCAATTCCAAGCGGCTTATTTTGATTTAAAAATCTATTTTCATTTAGAATTCTAATCCCATTCTAAATCTTATACCTAATCCTTTTACTCCAAATAACTCTGGAACATCTGGATTATCTAAATAGTTAAAACGTTTTACTAAATCTAAAGAAAGTATTTTGAAGATATTTGCAATTCCCACACTACCTTCCATATAAGGTTTTTGATCTAAAGTAAAAGTGGTGGTATTTCCATCAATATCCGTTGGAAATTGAATCAAGCTAGGATCTAAATTTGGATTGTTTTTATCCGTAACACCTCCGTAAAGCATTTTAAAAGTAAAAACTTCTCTTAGTTTTAATTTTCTTATTAATGGCATTTTATTCAAAAGGTAACCATTCATAAAATATAATATATTTAAACTGACATACTCATCACTTACAAATTCCAAAAAATTCATCATATTATATGAGAATGTTTGATAAGAATAAGTTTGATTTGCTCTAGGTAAAAACATCAAATTAAAAGGCACTTCACTAAATATTTTCCCTCCCTCCAAATAAACATGTGCCATCCCTAAAAATGAAAATCGAAATTTCTTAAAAATATTTAAAGTCAATTTATGATAGTCATAATCGCTATCCAATAAATCCGGAATACCATATTGGTAATTCAAAGTAAAAATGGGGTACTTATTAAACAGGTTCGTTCGATAAGTTCTTCCTTGCAAAAACTCCTCATTGGGTGCCCATCTCAATTTGATTCCTGCTTCTGTAATATTCACTTCTGACAAAGATTTTTGAATTTCATCTTCGGAGTAATTAAAAAACAAAGTACCGATAGGTCGTTCTCTACGCTTCTCAAAACTAAATTGATAAGCAAAATCCATTTCTGTTTCCCTTTTATACTCCAGTCTACTTGAAGTAAAAAAGATCATCTTATCAGCTACCCCACGCTTAAAGGAAAGCAAGAAATTATCCTCATTGATAAATTCTAAATTTTGCCCGGGGAAATTCGTATCATGTTGATGTTTAAAAGAAATATAATGTCTTGGATTCTCATTAAAATCATTATTAAAAGAATACAAAGCTTGAGTAGAATATTTCCATTTTTCATCTCCTAAAGCATAAAGCAATTGTCCTTGCAACCTCAGTTTTTTAGAAAACTTTAAATTGGTCTCTCCTCCAATCCTAAACCTATTACCTTCCACCTGATTAAAGCCATAAAATCCATTGATTGGTCCTATATCAATTGGACCTACAGGAATAAATCCAGTAGTAATAAAATTAATGATAGACAATGCATTTCTAAAGGCAGGTATTTGCTGTAAAGTGTCAACTGTCCTGTATATGGATGCTTCTTGGTCAGTCAGTTCAGAGGGACGATTCTCTCCCCAATATGATTCAGTTTTTTCAAAAAGACCTTCGGAATCAATTTTTTTATTAACACCAGCCCATATTTTTTTATCAGGAGGTTGGTTAAAAATATGATCCGTATGTTCAATCGTTTTTCTTCCAAAAAAACCAAAACCTTTTTTACTTAATTGAAAATCAAGAATCAAATTATCTTTCGAAACAATCCAAACATCTCCTGACTTTTTGAATTCTTGAGATACTCGCATATCACTAATCCAATTCAAATTAATTTGATCGGTTATTCCCATGTCTACCTTTACTACCGTATAATTAGAATCTAAGGAAATAAATAAATTACCTTTAAATCCAAAATTCTGTTTGTTGGCAGGTTGGAAAGCTAAGTCAATACATTTTACATCATTAACTACAGACGTATCATTGATATAAAAATGATAAAAGAATGGAGCAGCTTTGGACATAGGACTCACAAATTGAACCCCAGCCACATCAATATTATTTTTATAAATATCAACCTCTTGATAAATCATATCCATCAACTGAGCAACCGTGTTATCATCCACCAGTTGTTCAAAATTAGAGATTTTTACTGCGTCTCTATATTCCCGATCTGTAGAAGGATTTTTTCGATAATAAACTCTTGAATTGGTTTCTTGAAGATAAATAGGTAGATATGGTTTACCATTTATTTCTGAGGTATCAACATTTTCAAATATAAATTGAAACTTATTGAACATCTTCCTTTTCCGAAATTTATCGGTGATATTATTAAGGTCAAGCTCAATTTTTTCATACTTATTATATTGATAATAATCTTGGCTTTCTAGGCGATTCCTATTTTTATTGGCTATCGCTTTTTTGACAAAAGATACCGCAGGATTATTTCGTCGTCGATATCTTCTTTTTTTAGCTTTGATAACGACCTCGCCTAGTTGAGTAGAAGTGCTCTTTAATTCAAAATTAATCGTTTGTCTTTTACCTAGTTCAATCTTAATTGTATCCGATTCATATCCAACATAGGAAGCAAAAATTTGATCACTCATCCATTGGGATTCGATTTCATAATAACCATCAAAATCTGTGGTGGTTCCAACAGTAGTCCCTACAAATCCAATATTAACAAATGGTAAAACTTCCTTGGTATTAGCATCAATAACTTTCCCTTTGATTTTGGTTAAAGTTTGTGCGTAGCTTTGGGAAAAACTTAAAAACAATAAAAAGCAAATGGATAGAATCCACTTTGATTTTTTAAAATAAAATTTCATTAGTGTGGTATTCTGATTTTATAAAATAGGAGTAAGTTTAGGTAGATGCAGTATTTTTTAGTTACGTTTTTTGATATACTTTTTAAGAACGAATAAAGTTGGACTTAAGTTTATTCAAAACATGATTATTTTAACTTTTCTCATAAATAAGTCATAGCTATGACTTCGATTTTTAAAGTCACAAATGTCTAATTTTTTATGTAAAAAAAAGCACGAAATAGATCGAACCTGCATAAATTCTAGATGAACTATCCCTTTTTGTCTTTAAACCAGAAAATTTAATTTACTCTGATTCTATAACCTCAAAACTACTTGTGATTTTTGCTGCTTTTTCTAGCATCAAAGAAACTGAACAATACTTTTCCAAAGACAAAGCAACTGCTTGATCCGCTTTCTTTTCTTTCACCTTTCCATATATTTTATAATGCATATGAATATCAGTATAAACTCTAGGAATTTCCTCTCTTCGTTTACCTTCTACTTCTACTTTTACATCCACAACACCTTGCCTCATTTTTTCCAAAATCATTACAATATCAATTGTACTACAACCTGCCACAGCCATTAAAACAGCTTGCATCGGACCAGCAGCGGAACCATCACCACTTAAATGAACTTCATGTCCATCTTCATTTTTTGCAATATATTTTTTTAGGGAATTATTAGTTTCTAATGTTATTTTCATTTTTAATTTTTTTATTTAAAAATTTAATCCATCTAAAAGTTTTCTAATTTCTTTAATTCCAAGATCATCCATTTTTTTAATATTTTCTTCTGGAATTAGTTCTGTATTAGGATGCAAATGTATTGCTTTTTCAACACTATCTTCTCGCAATATATGTAACATTTGAAAAGGCGATCTTGTTACAAAATTTGACGGAGCATCAGGATGTTCACCTGCAAATTGATAATCAGGATGAAAAGTGGCAACTTGAAATACTCCTTCTAATTCTTTCTCCTCAATAATTTTATTTACAACCTCTTGAAAATCATTATAATCCAAAAACTCCTTCAATAAATTAGGATGAATAATCAAAGTTGTTTCTACTTCTTTATTTGATTTTTTTTGTAAAAAATCTAACTCCTCAATTATTGTAAAAACCAATTGTTCAAGATCATCCGACTCTTCTAATCGATATCGAATTTGTTGGTTTTGAAATGGATGATTTGCAAAAGGACAAAGGTTCAATCCGATCACAATTTTTTCAATCCAACTTTTAGTTTTCTCAATTGCATCCATTTGTAAATGTAATGTTTTTCAGAAAAAATATTTTCTAATTCTAGATCAAAAAAACGGTACTTGATTTTCAAAATAGATCAAGTACCGTTTTATTAAGTAGTCGGACATAAGTAATCGTGTATTTTGACTGAGGCTATTTTTTGTCTAGTCAAGGCACAAAAAACGGAGTTACCCCAACGGGTAGTGAGTATTTTTGTAACGAAGGATAGGCGAAAAATAGACCGTCATAAATGCATGATTACTTTTGTCCGACTACTTAAACTAGCAAGTGCAAGTATTGTTTAGTTTAATAATAAACCATTCTCCGAACCTTAGCAACATGTTTTGCTAAGCGGATAACTTGGCAACTATAACCATATTCATTATCATACCAAGCATACATCGTTGCTGACTTTCCATCTTCTGAAACAATCGTAGATGGTGCATCAAAAACAGAAGTTGCGATAGAACTTACAGCATGACTAGAAACAAATTCCGTAGAAGTTGAATATTCAATTTGTTCTACTAATTTTCCATTCAATGCTGCCTCTTTTATCATTGCATTAATTGAATCTACATCTGATGGATTCTTTAATGTGAAATTCATAATTGCTAAAGAAACATTTGGAGTTGGAACTCGCACGGCATTTCCAGTCAGCTTTCCTTTTAAGTGAGGAAATACTTTTGAAACTGCTTTGGCTGCACCTGTAGAGGTCAAGACCATATTGGTGGCTGCACCTCTCCCACGCCTTGCTTTTTTATGAAAATTATCTAAAAGATTTTGATCACTTGTGTAAGCATGAATGGTTTCGATATGACCTTTTTCAATTCCTAATTTAGAATCGATCACTTTGATTACAGGTACGATTGCATTAGTCGTACAAGAAGCCGCACTCATCACTTTTTCATTAATTAAATCTAACTCCTCATGATTTACTCCATAAACAACATTTGCAATATCTTTTCCAGGAGCAGTCAACATCACTTGAGAAATACCGGGACGTAAATGATTACTCAATCCTTCTTTATCTCTCCAAACCCCAGTATTATCAATCACCAATCCATCATTAATTCCATATTCTGTATAATCGATATCACTCGGTTTTCCTGCATAAATCATTTGTACACGATTACCATTGATAATCATTTCGGAACCATCTTCACTCACATCTACCCTTCCTTTAAATGATCCATGTACGGTATCTTTTTCCATCAAAGCTGCTCTCTTTACCGTTTCCTCATACCGATCAGCTAATTTAGGTCTTAGCACAATTGCCTTTAATCTAAGCTGATCTCCCTTTGCAGTCATGGTTACAATTCGTCTTGCAAGCAATCTTCCAATTCTACCAAATCCATAAAGCACAACATCTTTAGATTCTATATCATTTTGATTGGAGCTTCCGAAGTCAGCTAATTTATCTCCTACAAATTCATCAATATTACTGTATAAATCTTTTTCCTCCAACCATTGTGCAGCCAAGGTTCCCAAATCAATTCGAGAAGGAACAATATCTTTAATATTTGCTATGGCTTTTGTAATAGCAAAAGTAGTCTCGATCGACACTTTATGATCTGTATAGTTTTTTGAATACCTATGAGAATTTAAAACTTCGCTTGGGCGAGCATCATAAATATCTCTTCGGAAAAGTAGCAATTCAACGGTACGATCAAAGCGGAGTTCGCCAACGAGTTGTAATAATTCAAGCGCAATTTTTTCTTTTTCGCGCCAATTGCTTAACGAAGTATCCGATTGACTTCGTAAGGCCAGTTTTTTGTCGCTCATGGTCAAATGAGTTTAGAGTTAAGTGGTTAAATAAAATATAAATGGTTAAATTTTCGGGTGCAAAGGTAAGATTTTTTTTTGAGTCTATTTCTTTTTGAGGACGTTCATAACTATGAATAATAGGTCAAATAAAAAATTCCATATAGCTTATTATTTTTTTGGAAAAAAACAATAAAAACCTAAGGAATGGAAAATGATAAATGCAGTTTTTGATGGTCTATTTTTTCGCCATTTTTCCCAAAAAAATAATTCTGTAACGTAAGCTACGCAATGATTTTTTTGAAAAAACTGACAAAAAATTCTCCCGTCAAAATTCTGCATTTATTAATTTTCCATTCCTAATAGAAACAATGCCATCACCATAAATATCCACTATTTTTTTTGGAAAAAACTGTTTTTTGTTTTTCAAAAAAATCTAATATCATCATACCTTTAAAAATATGGGCTAGATAAATTCAGAATTTTCGATAGTTTATTTTGTCCAGTCTTTTATAAGGTATGATGACATTAGATTTTTTTGAAAATTAAAAACATTAGCCATGAAAAACTTAATCTTAATTTTTATCTTTTTATTTTCTTTCCATAACAATGCTATTACACAAACATGTTTCCCTGATGAAATTTCTCTTACCACACAAGAGGATATAGATAATTTTTCTTCAAATAATCCAGGTTGTAATCAAATACTTGGTGATTTGAAAATCCTCGCCAATAGTATTACCAATCTAAATGGATTAAGTCAAATTACTTCTGTTGGAGGCGATTTAAGAATCAGTAATTTAAATAACCTAGCTACTTTATCAGGTTTGGAAAATATAACAAGTGTTGGAGGTGAATTATATATTTTTGGAAATGATTCTTTGGTTAATCTTACAGGATTACAAAACTTAAATTTTGTAGGAGGAAAAACGACTATCGGGTATAATGATAATATCATAAATTTGGAAGGTTTAACTAATCTGAATTCTATAGGTGGAGATTTTAGAATTACTAAAAATGAAAACTTAATTGATCTCTCTGGTGTTCAGAATTTGAATTCTGTTGGAGGTGATTTAGAGTTTTTTTTTAATTCATCTCTTACAAATATTGCTGGTTTAGCAGGTTTAATTACGATAGGTGAATATTTTCGAATTGAAAATAATGATGCTTTAATTGATCTTCAAGGATTAGAAAACTTGAACACCATTAATGAAGGTTTATGGATTAGGGATAATGCAAGTTTATCCAATCTCTCTGGGTTAGAAAATTTGTCTAACTTAGGATATGATCTTTTAATTAGCAACAATACCAACTTGAATAGTATTGCTGCATTAGGAAATATCAATTATATCGCTGGTATAGATATAATTAATAATCCAGCTCTGACCAATCTTCAAGGATTACATAACCTGAATATTATCGGGAGTTTTGGCAGTATCACTATTGAAAACAATGCCTCTCTGACTGATCTTTCTGCTTTTCAAAATCTTACCACTATTGGAAATGCTTTGGAGATCCTCAATAATCCTGTATTAACTAGTCTTTCAGGGCTTCATAATGTAAACTTTATTCGATATTTAAATATTGAAGGGAATTCAGCTCTACCGACCCTTTCTACTTTACAAAGTTTGACTACCATTAAATCGGATTTAAAAATAGTAGGAAATGCAGCTCTGACTGATTTAGCAGGTTTAGAAAATTTAGTTTCTATTGAGCGAGACATAAGAATTGGTGAAAACTCCAACTTAACAGATTTATCGAGTTTGGAAAATCTGGTAAATATTGGAGGAGAGTTTCGCATTTATGAAAATTCAGCTTTAACAAACCTTGCAGGTTTAGAAAATCTAGAGACAATTGGCGAAGATTTTTTTATTTGGGAAAATTCAGCCTTAATTAATTGTACAGGCTTGCAAAGTTTAGACTCCATAGGACAAAATTTATATATAAGTAAGAATCCGGCTTTAGTTAATCTTTTAGGTTTAGAAAATTTAAGGACTGTTAATAAAACACTTTATATCAGATCGAATCCTAACTTAAATAATTTTTCAGGCCTAGAAGGGTTAAATACAATTGGTGAAAATTTATGGATTCAAAACAATCAATCATTAATTGACTTTACTGGTTTGGAAAACTTAAATTCTATTTCCGGGTATATAAAAATTTATGAAAACCAAGCTATAACAAGCCTTTCGGGAATCTCAAATCTTAGTGTGGTAGGTGATTATATTCATGTACTGGAAAATACAGTCCTAGCCAATTTAAATGGTTTTCCTAATTTAAATTCCATAGGTACAGTTGTGACTATAGAAAAAAACCCAGCTCTAACCAATCTTTCAGGTTTAGAAAATTGGAATACATTTGGCGATTTTTTGGAAATCATCAATAACCCTTCATTAGTCAGTTTATTGGGATTACAAAATTTAAATGCTACAGGAAGTTCTATTTTACTAAAAGACAATGCAGCTCTACCAAACCTTTCGGGCATACCAAATTTGACCACAACTGATGTTTATTTGATTATTGAAAACAATGCTTCCTTGACTGACCTTTCGGGTTTAGAAAATTTAACCTCATTCGGTGGTCATCTTGAAATTGTAAATGACTCTGCTTTGACGACACTATCTGGTTTGGAGAATTTGGTGTCGGTGGGAAGTGATTTAAAATTGGAAGGATGTCCCGTTTTAACGGACATTTCTCCTTTGATAAACTTAACTCACATTGGTTATTCTTTACGAGTCATTGATAATTCATCTCTAGCAAATCTTTCAGGTTTGGACAGTTTAAAAGTTATGGGTTGGGGATTGAAAATCGAAGAGAATGCTGCACTCACCAGTATTGCAGCATTAAAAAATGTAAAATCAATAGGAGCTTGGTTTGAGATTATTGGAAATCCCGTTTTACAAAATTTGAATGGATTACAAAATTTAAAATCAATGAATGGGATATTTAAACTTGAAGGTAATTCTACATTAACAAGTATAGATGGACTAGGATTAACAGACTATACCGACATTACCAACTTAAGAATAATCAATAACCCTTCTCTTGCTATTTGTCATGAAGAAATAATTTGTAATTATCTTGGTAGTGGTGGTAATTCACTCATTTTTAATAATGCTATAGGTTGCGAAAGTGCGACTAAAATTCAAGAATCTTGTAATGATATTTTCTCAAAAGTAAGATATGATGTCTTTTACGATCTCAATCAAAATAAATTAAAAGATCCTGATGAATATTTTATTCCGGATGTAGGAATACTAGCAGAACCAACGAGTATCACTTATTATGCTCCGGAAGATAATAGTGGAAATATGTATTTAGATGATGGAGATTATTTATTGAGCTATCTCCCTAGTACCATTCCCAACTGGAATTTGACAACTGATTCAGCATCCTATCATGTTAATATCAATTCCTCTTCTACTTGCGATTCTATTACCTTTGGGTTTTATCCATCTTTACTTCATTCCGAAATGAGTTCCATTATCAATAGCCCACCTACTAGATGTGGGTTTATGATAAAATTTGATATTCATGCTAAGAATACTGGTAATACGGTAACAAGTGGAACACTTTGGTTAAGGATTGATGATAATATTGACTCCTTGAATTTTATTGATCTTCCAGATACTACCATAGCTCCAAATTTATTTGGTTGGCATTTTAGTGATTTGTATCCTGGGCATACCATTTTAAAAGAAATTACATTGCAAATCCCAGGGCCATTAGCATTTCCAATAGGAGATTATTTGAGTTTTGAATCTTATACAGAATACTCGGATGCATTGGGGACTTTTAATTCACCGAATTTTGAATATAGAACTCTAGTCCTTTGCGCTTATGACCCTAATGATAAATTAGTTACTCCTAATCGATCAGATAATTTCACTCTCTTTGAAGAAGACTTAGTATACACCATTCGTTTTCAAAATACGGGAAACGCCGAGGCCTTAAATATTGAACTGTTAGATACATTAGATAGCAATTTGGATCCTTCTACGTTTGTTGTTTTATCTTCAAGTCACCCACATAACTTGACTTCCTCTATGCAGGATAACCAATATTTGTCTTTTTATTTCGAAGATATTTATTTACCAGATAGCACTTCTGATCTACAAGGCAGTCAAGGCTATGTGAGCTATATGATAAAAACTAAAGATGGAATTCCTGAAGAAACCAATATCAATAATTCGGCAAGTATTTATTTTGATTTCAACCCTCCTATTCTAACGAACACTACGGAAAACATCATGGTCACAGAAATTTTCTATGACAATGATGGAGATGGATTTAAGTCAAATGAAGAGTGTAATGATAACAACCCAAATATCAACCCTGATGCAATCGAAGTTCCATACAATGGTATTGATGAAGATTGTAATCCTTTAACTCTCGACGATGACCTAGATCAAGATGGATTCTTACTTGCAGACGATTGCGATGATACAAATTCAAACATCAATCCCGATGTAATCGAAATCCCCTACAATGGTATTGATGAAGATTGTAATCCACTTACACTTGATGATGATTTAGACCAAGATGGATTCTTTCTTGCCAACGATTGCGATGATACAAATTCAAACATCAATCCCGATGCAATCGAAGTTCCATATAATGGTGTTGACGAAGATTGTAATACCCTTACACTTGATGATGATTTAGATCAAGATGGATTCTTACTCGCTAACGATTGCAATGATACAAATTCAAGCATCAATCCTGACGCAAACGAAGTCCCCTATAATGGTATCGATGAGGATTGTAATACGCTTACACTTGATGATGATTTAGATCAGGACGGATTCTTACTCGCTAACGATTGCGATGATACAAATTCAAATATCAATCCCGATGCAATCGAAGTTCCATATAATGGTATTGATGAGGATTGTAATACACTTACACTTGATGATGATTTAGATCAGGACGGATTCTTACTCGCTAACGATTGCGATGACGCGAATTCCAATATCAATCCCGATGCAATCGAAGTTCCATATAATGGTATTGATGAGGATTGTAATACACTTACACTTGATGATGATTTAGATCAGGACGGATTCTTACTCGCTAACGATTGCGATGACGCGAATTCCAATATCAATCCCGATGCAATCGAAGTTCCATATAATGGTATTGATGAGGATTGTAATACACTTACACTTGATGATGATTTAGATCAAGATGGATTCTTACTTGCAGATGATTGCGATGATACAAATTCAAACATCAATCCTGATGCAATCGAAGTTCCATATAATGGTGTTGATGAAGATTGTAATACCCTTACACTTGATAATGATTTAGATCAAGATGGATTCTTACTTGTAGATGATTGCGATGATACAAATTCAAACATCAATCCTGATGCTCAAGAAATAGCAAATAATGGTATTGATGAAAATTGTGATGGAGAAGATTTAGTGGTTTCAAATAAAAATCTAAAACAACAGCCATTAAATATTTATCCTAATCCTACAAATAATCTAGTCTTCATTGAATTGCCAAATCTAGAAAATGCAAAACTGCAAATTATAGATTTACAAGGAAGATATATTTTGGAAAAAGAATTTGAAGGAACGACTACTGTAAATTTTGCAAGGTTGACCGCAGGAGTTTATTTATTAAAAATAAAGTCCAAAGGATTAATTTGGATAGAAAAAATCGTTCGATTAGATTAGTTGATTTTATGAAATCAATCGAGTAGGAGAAAAGAGCAATAAAATTTCTTTTATTGGTCTTTTCGTCCTCTCACACCACCGAGCGTACTCTCGTACTCGGCGGTTTCTCTAAGAGTTTAACAAAGAATAATGATAAGATAAATTGTAAACCTCTTCCATTTCGAACCACTCATTATTCATCCCTTCATGACTGGCTGGAGTTAGCGACTTACGCCACCATCCTTTTCGACTTGTTGCCGTTGTCCATGCCCGTATTTTGGGGATGCCTAATTTGTGTAGGAAACGCATCATTCCCAGCGCCCGTTTGCATTGTTTCAGCCGATAGCAACGTAGTCGTCGCCTAATCCAACCGTCTATTTGCTTGAGGCGGGTTTTCATCTGCGCTTTGTAGAAGTAATTGAGCCACCCTCGGAGTGACGTGCGTAACTCTAATTTTACTTGTCCAAAATTTCGTCCTCGATTGCGTTGCGTCTGTTCCCGTATTTTATCCTTCAATCGTTTTTCGCTTGATTTGCTCAAAATGGGGACGCCATTATTTAGAAATCCGTGTCCTAAGTAATTTAACTCCGCTGGACGACGGATTTCACTTTTACTGCGATTCACTTTCAGTTTCAAGGTCGTTTCGATGAACTTAATTACCTTCCCTTCTACCCGCTCCGCTGACTTTTGACTGCTTAATGTGATGACTATATCATCCGCATAACGGACATAGTGATGCCCTCGCTTGGACAACTCTTTGTCTAACTCGTCTAAGACGATGTTGGACAGAAGTGGAGATAGAGGACTGCCTTGCGGTGTACCTTTCGTTTGTTGTTCTAACAAACCTCCAACTAATACTCCTGATTCTAGGTAACCGTGTATCAGCCGTAAGAGTTTACTGTCTCCTATCCGTTGGCGGAGCCGATGCATCAGGCGGTCGTGGTTTACTTCATCAAAGAATTTTGACAGGTCTATATCTACGATATACTTTTTGCCTGATGCTATGTAATGACCCAGTTGGTCTATTGCATCGTGAGCACTTCGACCTAATCGAAAACCATAGCTTGTTGGACTAAAGGTCGGTTCGTATATCTTGCTTAGCACTTGCTGGATGGCTTGTTGTACCAAACGGTCTTTGACCGTAGGAATTCCTAATTGGCGTTCCCCCCCTTTCGGTTTGGGTATCATTACTCTCCGTACTGGTTGAATCTTATAACTTCCATCCAATAGCTCGGTTTGTAAGGTTTGCCAATTTGAACCAAACCAACTTCTTAATTCTTTGACCGTCATCTTATCTATTCCTGCGCTGCCTTTATTGGCGATTACTCGCTTACAGGCACGCGACAAATTTGATAAAGAGATGACTTCTTCCATCAAGTTTGCTGCCAAGGGGATTACCTCTTTTTCACCCGTTGAATACTCGCCCACCTGTCCTTGTTCAGCATAGCTTACCGCTAAACCGTCTATAACGGGTACTACTTCCGTCCATTCTGCTTTATCAAAAAGCAACATCTGAACGCCGTAACGTTTGTCGGGCTTCTTCATATTCATCCGCTGTTAAAGTTTCATTCCTTGTCTTAAAAATTCAGTCCTTCCTCTGAAAAAAAAAAAACATCCAGAGTACTATGACCTCGGCTGACTTCTTTCCTACTCTCGTAGAAAAGACCTCCCACAGTAAGTTATCATTCTTCCCATCGATGTTGCCAGATTTACACATTTAGGTTACGGAAGAAATTTTGGACTTCTCTGTTCATTGCCAGATTATCCCCTAAATATGCCTTCTATCTGATTTCTGTTCGTCAACACCTGACTTTTGCTGTAAGGCTTCCTTCAGATTCTCCCTCACGAGAGACACCCTTGCCTTTGGCTTGCGATTCCCTTTCTTCTAGGCTCGCTAGGGACTTTAACCCCTTAGAATAATAGCATGTATGGCACACAAAATTCGAGGTTTAAGCCAAGCTTAAATCTCGAATTATTTATTTCATAAATCGTAATCCAGAAAATTTGAAATCCATAAAAAAAAGCACCCCAGAATAATCTGAGATGCTTTTCTAATTTGCGTCAATAATTTTTAGTGTAGAAGTATTCGGTTACGCGCCGAGGTAGTTTTTCAACAATTTACTTCTAGAGGTATTTCTTAACTTATTGATAGCTTTGTCTTTGATCTGTCTCACTCTTTCACGAGTCAAACCAAATCTTTCGCCAATGTCTTCAAGTGACATAGGGTGTTCTACTCCAATACCAAAATACAATTTGATTACATCTCTTTGACGGTCAGTAAGCGTGCTTAAAGATCGCTCAATTTCTCGACGTAGAGATTCTTTGTATTCTAATTTTGAATCAGTACCAGGAGTACCCCCATTTTCCAAGACATCAAGCAAAGAATTATCTTCACCTTCCACGAATGGTGCATCCATGCTCACGTGACGTGCAGCTACACCAAGGGTGGTTTGTACTTCTTCGGTTGGGATGTCTAAAAGGTCTGCTAGCTCATCGGCAGAAGGTTCGCGTTCGTACTCTTGTTCCAACTCTGAAAATGCTTTATTGATCTTATTTAAAGATCCAACTTTGTTGAGTGGAAGCCGTACAATACGGGATTGCTCTGCAAGAGCTTGTAAGATGGATTGTCTAATCCACCAAACCGCATAAGAGATAAATTTGAAACCACGGGTTTCGTCAAATCGTTGTGCAGCTTTAATCAAACCCAAATTTCCTTCATTGATTAAATCACTAAGGGAAAGTCCTTGGTTTTGGTATTGCTTTGCAACGGAAACAACGAATCGGAGGTTCGCTTTAGTCAATTTCTCAAGAGCTAATTGATCGCCTTGCTTAATTCGCTGAGCTAAATCAACTTCTTCTTCAGGAGTCAAAAGATCAACCTTTCCTATCTCTTGGAGGTATTTTTCTAAGGATTGACTCTCTCTGTTCGTAATTGACTTGGTAATCTTAAGTTGTCTCATGCAAGTAATTTATGGTTTGGTTTACAATAGTGTTTATTCTTAGAAACTGAAAGTTCTAAAAAACCTGTTTAAGAATTCCGATTTTTCGGTAAGATCGTTAGGATGTTAAATGGGAAAAAATTTGTTGAAAAAATTCTCTCAAAAATAATTACTAAGGTGCAGTTGATGAGATGAGATAAGTTAAGTGCTTCGAGACCTTTCATTAAATTGGGAGGTATTTTTTTTGGTTATATCGAATATGCTCACAAAAATAAGCCAAATTCATCGATTTGTCAAGGGTTATGTAAAAATAACACTAAGTAAATGACAAAATTAAAAATACCTTAATATTTCCTTCTAACAATAAATCAACAACTTTAACTAATACTGTACCAACTCTTTACACATTATTATTCTTTATTATAACTCACCGATAGAATAAAATTTTCATTTTCCTATATCAAAATATCTTTTTTGGCATTATTTTATTCTCATCAAATCTTTTTTGTTTTTTTTTCCTTTTGGGAAATTTTAAATTTTATTTGGAAATCCCATTTTTTTATTATTTATTGCGCTTGTTGATAACGCAAAAATTAATTTTAAATGTAATACGTAAAGCTTATCAATTTTATTACTGATTACACTATTTTTTTACTTTTTAAACTCTTTAAAATGAAAAGAGTATCTCTTGATTTGGAATTTATCTTTAGAGCGTCACCTACAATTCTATATAAATTCTTTACCACGCCTTCTTGTTTAATTAGATGGTTTTGTGATGAAGTGGATATTACCGGTGAGGAATATACATTTATTTGGAGCGGCGCTGGCGAAATGGCAAAGCTAATTGAAGATATTGAAGACGAACGAGTTCGCTTTCAATGGGAAGATGGAGAGGAAGGCGAGTACTTCGAATTTCGGATGGGAAAATCTCCTGTTACGGGTGAAACTATTTAGAAATCACAGACTATTGTGATGATGATGAGATAGATGACACTAAGCAATTATGGGAAAGTCAAATGAAAATCCTTCGCCAAGAAACTGGTGGTTAAATATTTGATTAAAAGAATTTAAGAGTCCTTTTGTAGTTTATTTTACAAAAGGACTTTTTTATTTAACTTTATCCTTTATGAAAGCAAGTACAATTTATTCTCTCAAAGTTTGGGTAGTTACCATCATAATTCCTTCTATCATTTTTAGTAGAATTTTTAATGTAAATAACATTCTAGAAATACTCGAAATTTTTATTCTCTGGGCTGGACTAGTCTCTCTTCCTTTATTATTATTATTTAAAATCGCAACTGATTATTCATTTGAAAAAATACAAGATATCAACCTTGCAAAACTCCAAATGAATCTTGTTGGAATCCTAGTTTGCCTTTTGCCTATTACCATCTTTTTTTTGCTCAAAGACGATCTTGCAGCTCTGGTCACTTTTGGTCTTACTTATTCTTCGAGTTTAACTATTGCAGTATGGGGCTTTGACTTAAAGAGGAATGCAAATGATATTGAAATGTAACCAGCTATTTTAGATGAAAACTTTTAAAAGAAATAACCATAAATCATATAGCGCAAACGTTTGGCTAAGCTCAGTATTTATACCTCCTTCTGTTATATTGGCTTATCTTTTTTTATCAAAAAAAATAGATGCCAACATTTTTCCTGATTTAATTCTCTTCTATTTTATCATATGCCTGTTATCTGTATTTTTTACACTTATTCCTTATTTGTTTTTTGAGGAAATAAATAATCGTCTTTTTACGAAGTTATCAAACGTAACTACCTTAAAATTAACAATAAACTTACAAGCTCTTTTTTGGTTTTTAACTCCAAATTTTTTATTTATATTTTATCTCGAAAGTTTAGATAAAGAATTAATTGGTGTTTTTCTTTTATATAGTTTTGTAATTTCAGTTGCCGTTTGGTTTTTTAAATAGAAAAAAATGTCAGCCTTGTTAAAAAGGAATTATATGAAGATGTACTCGACGATGATTTTAATTTAAAAATATAATATTCTGCTTTGAGTAATTACAAATCATATTGTAATAAAATCTGGTGGACAGCTGGTTTCTTGCCACCACTAATTGTTCTACTTTTCATTCTTTTGAAGAAGGAAATATCTTATCTTTAATCTCAATCTTGCCTTATTATTTAATATTTTGTTTTATAGCACTATTTTTTTCATTGATTCCTTTCCTAATATTCCAAGAAATAACAAAAAGACTTATTAAAAAAATCATTGATCCTATTCAATTAAAATTAACAATAAATTTGCAAGCTCTTTTATGGGGACTTCTACCCTTTTTTATTATTTTGTTTAGTCTTTTTAATTATTCTTTTCCTGTTAGACTTGATCCTGAATTTATATATATAATTTCATTATATTCTGTAATCATTTCAGTAAGTGTTTGGTATTATAAAATTGAAAGAGAAATTACAATACAAAAAGAACCTCAAGAAGACCTTCTAGATGACGACTTTAACTTTGAAAAATAAAAAGCGAAAATGAATAACTTTCTTCCCTACAGTATTAAGGTTTGGTTATTTACAGCAGTAGCTGGACCACTTTTTACGACCACTTATTATTTTACCAATCACAATACATTTTATACAACTGGCAATGTTATGCTTCGTGTATTGATGATTATCCTATTTGCATTTGGATGTTCAGTTCCATTTTGCGCAGCATTTGCAGGTATCAATAAATACTTATTTCAGATGCAACAAAATATCAAAGTCACCAAGGCTATTGCAAATGTTGTTGGTTTACTTTTAGGCATACTTCCTTTAATGTTATTGAAAAGTCAAAATCGTTTAAATCCTTTTTATTTAAGTGATTTCGATTATATGTGGATTTATGCTGCAACGTTTACGATTGCGATTTGGAGTTTTAGAATAGAGCAAGAAGTTGTGGTAGAGAAACCAAAGTTTAGAGCAGATGTTTTGGATGATGATTTTAATTTTAAGGATTGAATGGTATGAAAAGGAATAATTGTATCAGCTATAGTAGAAAAATATGGTTACTTGGTGTTTTTACAATTCCTATCATAGTTTTATTTCTTATTGTTTTTCAAATGGAGAATTTGATTTAAGGGATCTTTCAGTAATCAGTTTCATATTTGTTCCTATTTCGATTATTTCAGGTCTAACGGTATCAATTCCCTTGTTTCTAATTTTTTTAATGGGAAATGAATATCTATTTAATCATGTAAGGAATACAAAAACACTAAGATCGCTTATCAATATTTTTGCAATCATTCTTTTCGTTTTTCCGCTAATAATTTTTTTCCATGATGAAAAACCTTTTACACTTTTACTGACTATTTTAATAAGCATAATAATTATTTCTCTTGGTGTTCAAAATATTAAAATTGAAAGAAAAGAAGTTAATGACCCTTCCATGCCTTCCGAAATTTTAGATGATATGAAGTTTTAAACATTCAAAGTAAACAATGAATAAGGTTCTTTCTTACAGTTTAAAAGTTTGGTTATTTACTGTTCTCTTAGGAGCAATCTCCACTTATAGTATATTCTATTTTGAAATAACACAATCCTTAATTGGTGGCACTACAACTGAAGATTTTATTTTAAGAGAAGCTTTTTTTTCTGCTATTTCTATGGTAATTATTTCTGCTCCATTTTTTATTATTTTTTATCTCCTCAATGATTTCTTTTATGAAAAAATAAAATCATTATTTCATTTTAAATTAACGATTAATGTCATTGGAGTTTTATTAATTTCTGTTCCATCATTTTTTCTAAACAGTTTATCTGATATTAAATATTTGTTGTTCCCCATTTTACTTACAATTGGAATTTGGATATTTCAAATTAATCGTCGTCCATTCAATCCAGAGATTCTAGATGATATAGATTTTAAAAATTGATTCTTTTGCTATGAAAAATATTTTCGTTTACAGCGCTTTAGTTTGGTTTCTATCCATAGCACCAATTAAGTTAATCGATAGAGCAATTTATAATCTAGAGAGAAATTACATTCCTTTAAAGTTTTGGGAAATCTCAGGGTTTTGGGGTTATGTTTTTGAAGACCTATTATCGGGATTTTATCCTTCCTTATTTTCTTTTCCAATTTTCATCTTCTTCTTTTTAATAAATGCAGATTTACAAAAACGTTTCAAATACACCTTTCATCTAAAAATATCCATCAATCTTCTAAGTATTTTAATATTATCAATTCTATCTATTATTTTCTCAACTATATGGTATGACCTTCTTCCAATTTTGATTTTACAAACTCTTGCAATCTGGATTTTTAAAATAAAACCAACAAAGCATTTTGCAAGAGAAGATATTTTAGATGAAGAAATTTAAATCCCTCAACTATGAAAACAATAACAAATTATCCTTCCAATGTTTGGAAATTCGCAGTAGCCATTTCTACAATTTTGACATTTGTTTTTTGTGATTATTTGATAAATTTTAGTTTCTCTTTACCAAAAGCAATGGGAATGAGTCATAGATTAGTGATAACATTTGCTTATTTAATAATTAATATTATTCAGACTTTACCCTTCTATTTTTTATTTAAAGTATCAGTTAATTATTTGATTAATAAAGAAAAATCAAGATTCAATCAAAAAGTAGCAATCACATTAGTCGGGTCATTTTTTTCAATAATGATTTTCTTTGGACAAATGGCTTTCATTGGTGATTTTACAGCACTTCATGTTTTATTTTTTATTTCATTAATTTTTGGCATTTGGTTTTTTAAAATCGATGATGGCAAAGATCCTTTAAAACCTTTAAGAGAAGACATTCTAGACGATGACTTCCATAATTTATAATTTTTATTCTTTACAAAAACCTAATAAAATCAAGCCTCCCAGCATTATTTTACCTATTTTTATAAAAAAATAAAATACTCCTGTAACATTTTTTTAAACCACCTCGTCTTCCCCATGTATTATGGAAATAAAACAATTTACATCAGAAATTCTACCTCTTAAAAACAAGCTGTACCGCTTTGCACTAAGCATCGTGGGCAATCCAGCAGAGGCAGAAGATGTAGTGCAGGAGGTGATGATTAAGCTTTGGAATCAAAGAGATAAATTGGCTCAATATTCTAATCTCGAAGCTTGGTCAATCCGAATGACAAAAAATCTTTCCATTGACAAAACGCGAAATAAACATTATAAAATGGGGATTATTCCTGAAGGCTTTGACATCACAGCCAATCAACGAAATCCTCATCAAGTAACTGAATCACAGGACACCATGCAGCGCATCAAAAACATGATCAACACACTTCCTCCTAAACAAAGGGAAGTCATGCATATGCGAGACATTGAAGGATTGAGTTACAAGGAAATTGAAGTGCAATTACAAATACCTATGAACCAAGTTAAAGTGTATCTTTTTAGAGCACGGAAACATATTAAAAGTCAATTAATCAATTCAGAAAATTATGGAATTTAATAACATCACTCAACTACTCGATAAATATTGGGAAGGCGAAACATCTCTCCAAGAGGAAGAAACGCTAAAACAATATTTTCAAAATGGAAAGGTTGCTCAAGAACATCAGCAGTTCCAGTCTTTATTCCAGTTTTTTAAAGAAGAGCAAGATGTAATGATAAGTGATGATTTTGAAAAACGACTGTTACAACAAATTGAAAATGAGCCCCAAACGAAAGTGAGAAAATTAAATTGGATAAGAAATATTCGAGCAATTGCGGCAGTTGGAATTATATTGTTAGGAAGCGTTTTCATTTTCAAACAAATTGAACAACCCACGGTTGTCGACCCAGTTGCAGATCGTTTTAGTGAGTATGAGATAACCGATGAAAAAGAAGCTTATGAAGCCACCAAAGCTGCTTTATTATTACTTTCTGGTAAAATGAAAAAAGGAACTTCTAAAGCTTCCAAAGGTTTATCAGAAATTAAATCCGCAAAAAGAAGAACATTTAAATAATTTTTAAGAAGTCAGAAACTAGACCGTTTTACAGTCAGAAGTCAGACTGACGAAAAATCGTAAAAAGCCTTATTACGTCAGTCTGACCTCTGACTGTAAGCTAAGCGCTCAATCTAACATCTAAAATAATCGAACAAAACACCCTTTGCTAGCAATGATATTTTTATCAAGACCATTTTTCAACCACTTGATTTTATCAAGTCAATTAAATTAAAATTCTAAAACAATGAAATATTTAAATACAATTATTGCGGTGCTATTTCTTAGCTTCTCCGCCCATGCGCAAAACGACGCAATCTCTACTTATTTTGATCAATATTTGGATGACGATAACTTTACTGTAGTCTTTGTAAGCGGTAAAATGTTTAGCATGATTTCTAAAGTTGGTATTGAAGAACTTGAAGATGAAGAAGCTCAAGTTATTTTGGATGTGGCTAAAGATATCAAAGGATTAAGAGTTCTTGTAACGGAAGAAAATCCTAAGCAATATTACAAAGAAGCTCGTAAATTAATTAATACTAATGATGGCTATGAAGTATTGCTTACCGTTAGAGATAAAGGTGATAATGTTAATTTTTGGATCAAAGAAACCAATAATGTTATCGAAGAATTATTTCTCCTTGTAGGTAGCGAAGATGAATTTGTAATGGTTAGTTTCCTAGGTAAACTTGACCTCAACAAAATTGCTCAACTTGCGGAAAAAATAGAAATTAGCGGCGCAGAACACCTTCAAAAAATTGGAACTACAATTGAAAAAGAAGTAGATAAAAGTTCGAACTAAACAGATTATTGATTAAGGATTATGGATTCAAAATTATTCGAAATCCATAATCCTTAATCTTAAATTCATAATCTAGAAAAACCCTTTAAACATATGAAAAATCTATTGCTCCTTACATTTTTGATAAGTCTACCCTTGTGCTCTCAAGCACAGAATCGTGCAATAAAAAACTTTTATCATAAATATAAAAAATATGAGAATACCAGAAATATGGTTATTCCAGGGTTTTTGATTTGGTTTACAACTGGCATTGCAAATGAAATTGTAGATAAAGATCAACCTGAAGCAAAGATCGCTTTAAAGTTCGCTAAGAAATTTAAAACTATGCGTTTTTTGGTAATGGAAGATGATAATCAAGTGACTACTGAAGATTATAACAAACTAATTGCAGGAGCAAAAAGTAGTAATTATGAGGAGTTAATTTCTGTAAGAGATAAAGGAACCACTTTCCATATTATGGGCAGAGGGAAAAATGATAAATTGAAAAATTTGTTAATCCTTGTTTCTGCTGAAGATAGTTTTGTAATGATGAATATGAAAACGAAAATACGAACAAAAGACTTAAACCGATTAATCAATGACTTGATGACATTGGAAAAAGTCAGAAAGAAAATTAAAGCAAAAGAAAAAGAGGAAGAAGTTCCTCCACCTACCGAAGAAAAAAAGAAAAAAGAAATTAGAGCTTAAGTAAACAAGATTAAAAATTCAAGATTATGGATTAATAATTATCCAAAAACGTAATTAATTTAAACAGAAAATTACGCCCACAGGATAATCCAAAATCTTTCATCCATAATCCTAAATCAAAAAAATTCCATCATGAAAAAAATAATTATTGCATTGGCAATTTTAGCCATTCCTTTCCTTGCTCAAAGCCAACATGAATGCATCGAAAAATTTTATGACAAATATGTATCTGATGAAAAAGTAACCGACATTTCTTTAAATGGTTGGATACTTAGCTTGGCCGCCAAAATGTCTGACGAAGACGGAACTGAAATTCTTGAAAAGATTACCAAGCTTCGAATTATGATTGCAGAAGAGAAAAATATCGTCACCAAAAATGATATCAAAAAACTGATGAAGGATGTTAGGAAAAACAGTTTTGAGGATCTAATCACAATACGTGAAGAAAATACTCGGGTCAATTTTATGATTAGAGAAGAAGGAAAAAAGATTACCAACGTACTCGTTGTGATCAGCGGTGATGATGAATTTATTCTTTTGAGTTTGGAAGGAGCATTAAATTTAGAAGACCTCGAAGAATTAAATTTTGATGTAGAAGGCGGCGATGTATTTAAAAAATTACCAAAGAAAAATCCAAGAGCTTAATATGGAATGATTAATTGTTAATGATTAACTATTAATTCCATTACACGTAGAATCACAAATTGGGGTTAATCGTTAATAATTTATCATTAAAAAAGAATTTGATTAGTTGATAAAATTGTAGTCCGATGACGAAAGTTGTCGGACTTTTTTTATGTTTACAAGGTAATTAAATCAAAATAACAAAACCATGAGAAAGATTCTTTTATTCATAGGACTTATTTCATTTCTTCAAACCTCATTTTCCCAAAACCCCTACCCTGCGACAAGTGCTAAAGATCGAATCTCGAGTTATGAAAAGCGGAAGGCTTTGATGGAAAACTCTATGGTTTCTAATATTCCATTTGAGTCAGTTGGGCCAACTGTTTTTAGTGGCCGAGTAGTCGATGTTGACGTTTCTCCTGATGATCCTACCCATTTTTATGTTGCCTATGCTTCTGGCGGACTTTGGAAAACTATAAATAATGGGACAACTTTCACTCCTATTTTTGACAACGAGATTGTGATGACTATTGGGGACATTGCGGTGGATTGGGAAAACAATATCATCTGGGTAGGAACAGGTGAAAATAATAGTTCTCGTTCGAGTTATTCTGGAGTTGGAATTTTTAAAAGTACGGATGATGGTCAAAGTTGGCAGCACATGGGATTACCTGAATCACATCATATTGGAAGAGTAGTGTTACATCCTACCAATCCCAATATAGCTTGGGTTGCCGCACTCGGGGCATTGTACTCTCCTAGTCAAGATCGTGGTGTTTACAAAACTTCGGATGGTGGAATCACATGGGAACGTACTCTTTTTGAAAATGAAAATGCAGGAGCAATTGATCTTGTAGTTAGTCAAAATAATCCTGATGTACTTTATGCAGCTACATGGGAACGAACTAGAAGATCTTGGAATTTTGTAGAATCAGGCAATGGTTCTAAAATTTTCAAAAGTACGGATGGTGGAAAAACATGGAAGGTAATGAGTATGGGTAAGAGTGGTTTTCCAACTGGTGAAGGTGTAGGAAGAATTGGTTTAGCACTTTATGAAAAAGATGGAAAAGAAGTCCTCTATGCATTGCTTGACAATTATTTCAGAAGACCAGAGGAGAAAAAAAATCCAGATGAAGGACTCAGTAAAGATGACTTTAGAGAAATGTCTAATGATGATTTTTTAAAATTGGACAAAGAAAAGATTTCAGATTTTTTATCCGACAATCGTTTTCCAAAAAAATATAATGCTAAGAAGGTGATTAAAATGGTCAAAAAAAATAAGATCACTCCCTTGGCATTAGTAGAATATCTGGAAGATGCAAATTCATTGTTATTTGATACTCCTGTAATTGGAGCGGAAGTATATCGTTCAAATGATGGAGGTAATGTTTGGAAAAAAACACATGATGGTTTTCTCGATGCGGTGTATAATTCATATGGATATTATTTTGGAAACATTCGTGTTTCCCCACATAATCCTGATAAAATATACATCATGGGGTTTAGAGCCATCCGTTCTAATGATGGTGGAAAAACTTTTAAATTGATAGGAGCTGATAATGTTCATGTAGATCATCATGCCTGCTGGGTTAACCCAAATCGTCCACAACATATCATTATTGGAAACGATGGAGGTATCAATATCTCTTACGACGATGGCGAAGAATGGATTAAATGCAACTCCCCTGCCCTAGGACAATTTTATTATGTGGCACTTGACAATGCAGAACCATATAATATTTATGGAGGTCTTCAAGACAATGGTGTTTGGGTAGGTTCAAGTAATTATAAAATAGGAAGTAAGGCTTGGCATAACTCTGGCCAATATCCATACAAGTCAATCATGGGTGGTGATGGAATGCAAGTTGCCATTGATTTACGAGATAATAACACGGTGTACACGGGATACCAATTCGGCAATTATTTCCGTATCAATCAAAAATCTGGTCGCCGTAAATATATTACCCCAAAACATGAATTAGGAGAACGTCCACTAAGATGGAACTGGCAAACACCTATACATTTATCAATCCATAATCAGGATATTTTATACATGGGAGCCAATAAATTATTTCGCAGTATGAACCAAGGAGATGACTTTGATGCGATCTCTAAAGACTTGACCAAAGGAGGAAAAAAAGGAGATGTGGCTTACGGCACTTTGACTGCGATTCATGAATCCCCTCTAAAATTTGGGTTAATTTATACTGGTAGTGATGATGGATTAGTGCATATGACGAAGGATGGAGGGAACACTTGGAACAACATCAATGAAGGCCTACCAAAGGATCTTTGGGTTGCAAGAATTCAAGCTTCTAAATATGATAAAGCAACGGTGTATATTGCAATGAATGGATACCGTTGGGATAATTTCGAATCCCACATTTACCAATCTACAGATTATGGAAAGACTTGGAAAAGACTCGGTTTGGATCTTCCTCTCGAACCTGTCAATGTCATCAAGGAAGACCCCGTAAATGAAGATATTATTTACGTAGGAACAGATCATGGAGTTTATGTTTCATTGAATCAAGGAGCATCTTTTATGATGATGAACAAAGATTTACCTGCCGTTTCAGTTCATGATGTTGTGGTTCATCCTACTCAAAAAGAAATGGTTTTAGGAACGCATGGAAGGTCATTTTATAAGGCTGATGTTTCTCATTTACAACAATTGGATGATGAGCTTATGAATAAAGTGGTTCATATTTTTGAGGTGGAAAAGATGCGTTATTCTAGCCGTTGGGGAAGCAAACCAAGTCCTTGGAGAGATGCATTTGAACCCAAAATTGAAATTCCATTTTTTACAAATACAAATGGAAATACGACCATAAAAATAAAAGATGAAGATGGTAATACTTTAAAAGCGATGAATCAACAAGCTCAAAAAGGAATCAATTTTATAGAGTATGATCTTTCCATAAACGATTCAAAACGAGCTAGTTACGAGCGTTTTTTAAATAAAAAATCAAAAGATAAAAAGATAAAAATCAAAGATACTGATACAAAGAAAACGTACCTCCGTCCTGGTACTTATACTATCGAATTAGCCAAAAATGGAAAAACAGAAACCATTGAATTTGAGGTATTTGAGAAAAAGTAAATTTTAAATCAAAATCAAAATGTCAATCAAAATCAAAAAATTAAACTGGAAGATTTCTCCATTCGAGTTTTAATTTTGATTGACATTTTGATCTTGATTTAAAACTTGATGTTGATTATTTTTTTTAAATAAATCCAAAACCATGAGAAAAATTTTATTTCTCTTCATCTTTTCATTTTTGTTTTCTTTTTGTAAAAATGAAAAACCGAAAAATAGTAATTCCTCAACTGCCATCCCTACCACTTATAACGATCCATTATTAGTTGCTCCTACCGATCCATTTATTAAAAAATATGAAGGAAAAATTGATAATCAATATCCAATAGAATTTGTTTTAATTAATTGGTCTAGTGGAATTTTAGGTGGATATTATTATTACATAAAAGATGGTAAACCAAATAAAAAAATCGAATTATCAGGTGAACTTCAATTGAATGAAACCTTTGTTTTAGACGAATTTTCTGATGATAAGTTTAGTGGGAAATTTATTGGAAGTCTTTCTAAATTAACCTCTATCTCTGGTATGTGGAGTAATGCTGATAGCACTCAAAATTTTCCTTTCCAACTATATGAAATTCCATCTGTTGATAAAACAGGATGGTCTGGCGCATGGTATCGAAATAGTGCCTACAGTCCAGGTATGTTAGTTTTGGGAAATGTTACGGACAGAACAATTGACTTCGGTTTGGAAGTTTTTAATGGTGGACATAGCGGAGTTTTGGAAGGTACTGCTCACTTAAATGGAGGAATTGCCACATTCAAAAATTCATTATTTGATGAAGATGAAAAATGTGATTTAATTTTTCAGAAACAAGGAAAGGAAATTCGAATTGTTCAAAAATCAAATAACTGGGCATGCGGTTTTGGAATGCGCGCTAACGCTGAAGGAAAATACGATAACCAACTTGCACCCGAAAAATTAGAAATTTCTTTTGGAGAAAAATATAGTGTTTTCCCAAATCAAAAACTAAGAGATGAATTTAAAGCAACTGTAGGATTAAGTGATTATGAGTCCTATGCTTTTAATTTTCAAAGTATCTCTAAAATCGAGAAATCAGAGAAAGACAAAATGGCTGCATCAGTTTATGTGGGAAGTGTGGCAGGATTGGCGACCACTAATGAGGCCATAATCATGAGAAATGATAATGGTGATTTTTGGTCTGCAACTATTATTTATGAAGAAATGCTTGATCGGTTTAAAATAAAATACCACACCAACGTGGAAAATGATAAAGAGAAAACACCTGTGACTATCGAACAATGGATCAATGGTTTTCCTGAGTTTGAGGTGGTTTTTTAAATTTCGAGGGAATCAATGTTTTAACGGTATTCGGCAAACTCGATGAATAAACCTAATAATTTCACAAAAAGAACGGAAACTTAACCTTCCAATTCTCCTTGCATTTTATCTAATCGTTCCTCAATTGATTTACGTTTCTGTTGTAAAAGTTCGACTTGCTTTTCTTCATTTTCAATCATCCCATCGAAACCATGAAAGTTGGCGTCGATTTTTTGTTTGATATTTACAATGTAAGTTTTTAATTTTTCAGTTACTTCATTTTCCAAACGCAATCTACCTTTTGCTATTTCTTCTTTAAAACTGCCAAGGACTTGTCTTCGTTTTTTTCCAACACTTACTCCTGCAAACAATAAACCCACGGTCGTCAAAATTCCTCCTGTAACATCTGCCAATGTACCGCTCAAAAATGTAGAAAGAATAATCCCTACCGCTGCAATCCCACTTCCAGTAGTCAAATTAGGAACTAGATTTTCATTTCCACCAAACAATTCTTTGTCTGTAAAATTCTCAGACTTAGACATAAAATCAGAAAAGGTTTTTTGAAGATCACTTAAAACATTACTTCTACGTTCTGCTATATCACTAAAAATGTCATGGTTGTTTTTTAAAATAGTTTGACTGTTTTGAATTTTCAAATCAATCATTTTTCCCATTTGCTGAATGTTGTCAGCAATGTTGACCACACCATCATTCAGTTTATCTTTAAGTTCAGAATTAAGTTCTTGGTCAAAACTTGTTGCCAAATCATCTAACCATTTTTGAGGATCATCTTTACGAGAAAAGAAGGAGCTAAATTTTCTTTTTAATAAAGAAAAGAAGGAAAGCCCCTCACTTAATTCTGTTTGTTTTTTGAAAGTAATCCGATCATAAGTCGATATTAAATTCTCCACTAAATTATCAACCTGTACATTAGATTTTATAGATTGCTCATCCAACGTCTCAACTATATCCTTCCTAAAAGCTACATCTGCTTCCCATTGGCTTTGGCGGTCATTGACTCCTTTAGTGATTCTTTCATTGACATTTTTAGAGGTTGCAATATTATTTTGCAATTTTAAAACTGGTGCTTTACCTCCAGTAATATTATCTTTGATATACCCTCGCAATGGCAAATATCCACTCTCTTCATATTTATGCTCTAACTCCAACTTCGCTGAAACTGCAAAAATATTAGGTTCTGTAATTCCTTTTTTAATCGCATAATCCTGAACACCTTTTATGTTTACATTTAAATCATCAAGAGGCATCAAATCTTTTTGTTGTAAAACAAAGATGATTTTCTTTCGCCAGTCTTCATGGATATAATCAAAAAATTCCCAAGCAGATTGTCGATAAGGATTTTTAGATTCAAAGACAAAAACAATCAAATCTGATGCTGGAATAAATCGTTCGGTAATCTCTTGATGCTGATCTACAATGGTATTCGTTCCTGGGGTATCTACAATCGCAATTTCTTTAAGGATTTCAACAGGTTGCATGATCTTTTTCAAAAAAGGATTTACAACTATTGTTTCTTCATTTTCGCCATAGATAATCTGCTGAATCGTATCTGTCATTGGAGCAGGTGAAACTTTACAAATTTCCTTATCCGTACTTAACAATGCATTTACAAAACTACTTTTTCCAACTTTCACCTCTCCTACTATCACAAACATAAATGGTTCGTTGATTCGATTTCGCAAATCACTCACCACTTTTTCCAATTCATTATGTTGAATATCAATGGTCAGGTCGTGTAATTCTTTTACAATCTGATCTATTTGAGTACGATATACTTGAAGGTCTTTATTAATAATATGATCCATTTTTTAAGTATTATGATTTTGGGTATTGTGTATTGGGATCAATCATATTGTGATACCCGATATTTATTGAATGTTATGATATTTTAGACTTTTAAATTTATTATTAGTTACATATCATGTTTTTTTTCGAGACTTTTTTTAAAATTAAAAATCATTTTTTGAATGATATGAATTCTTTTTTCAATCTTTTGAAATTGCATTTTATCAATAAAATTAAGCTTAAAAGAAATTATTAATTGAGTTTCTAATTCGCAACAAGAACCATATGAAATATCTAAAAAATGAGAAAGACTCTTATTGGTGGATCTTCCTGCTCCTTCGGCAATATTTGATGGAACAGAAACCGCACATCTTTGCATTTGAGAAATTAAGCCAAATTTTTCTTGTGAAGGAAAGGATTTAGTCGTTTGATAAATTTCTAAAACCAATTCAATTCCTTCTTGCCAAGTTTTTAATTCTTTAAAATTGTGCATAGTATGTTTTATTAAATTATAGAAATCTTATTACGTTTGGCATCTCAATACCCAATACTCATAATCCCATTACCCCTTAAATAATGCTGCGCTGTAGATAAACTTGAGCTTCCGGCCCGGCACAAAAAAGCAAGTCTAATATACTTAAATCAGGTAGAAACCCATGTTTTTCTTCGAAAACCTGACCATACGGAGCTATTTTATAAGAATCATCAACTTTATGTTTTGAAGCTTTTGGAGAAATTCCATTTCGAAAATCAAGAACTCCATTTCCTATTTCTTTATCAAACTGTTCCGTTAATTTAATATTACTATCAAAAGCTAACACCTCTAAAACCTGCTGCAATAAGTCCCAATTCCAATCCCAAAGGAAAGTATATTTCTTTTGAAAAAATGGTTGAAAAAAATCTGCATAATATTCAAAGAAGGGAGATTTACCATAGGCAGATTTTATAGCTGTCCAATGCTGAGATTGCCAAGGTTCTTTATAAGCTATTTTTACTTCTCGGATAGGTTGTTGTTGATGCTTCCCTCCTGCCAATGGAATACTCAATCGCAATAGTCCTTGAGCACTAGCCAAATGGCAACGATTTCGATAACTACCTTTAGAGTAATTTTCGTGTTGTTCTATCCAAACAGTAGGATATTGTAACAATTTAGTTACATATTGGATAGAAGGTAAATATTGTAATTCAAGCAAAATTGAGTTTTCCAAAATTGATGTTTAACTTTTCGCAAAGATAAAATTTAGAATAGGTTATTTTTCTTTTTTTAAAAAGAAAAATCGCATTGTTCATATTCCTGACCAACTATTTAATTCTATCAATTCGTTATCTTATTCAGTTAAGTTAGCTAAGATTTCGTTAGGCATTTTTCTTTAAATAATTGCGAATAATAAATAATCATTATCGATTATGAAATAAACTGGCTCAAAAACATAATCTATTTCATTTCTTTAATCTAGCTCTTTAACTTTAATCCATTATAAATTTTATCAATACTAAAAAACTATTTTCTATGAAAAATCTACTGCTTTTATTTTTACTTCTCCCCTTTTTCGTTTCTGCTCAAGACATGCCATTTTTAAACCTTGATGTAGAAAAAATTGAAGATAAAAATTCACTACCACAAAAATGGATCAAATGGGGTAACGAAGATTTTAATATAATTCTTGATAATTCTGAAGTTCAAAAAGGAGAATATGCACTCAAAGTATTTGCTAATGAGGATGCCTCAAAGGATGGATTTGGATGTCCTGCATTTAGTATTCCTGCAAAATATGAAGGCAGCCATATTGAACTAACTGGCTTTATGAAAACCGAGTCTGTTAAAGAGGGTTATGCAGGATTATTGTTACGAATTGATGGCGAAAATGGTGTTCTTGGTTTTGACAATATGGAAAGTAGGGCCATTAAAGGAACCAACGAATGGAAAGAATATTCTATCACCATGCCTTATCCAAAAGGTGCTCAACAAATTTATATCGGAGGCTTGTTGACTGGAAAAGGTGTCGCATGGTTTGATAATTTTGATATAATTATTGATGGAAAATCCGTAAAAAAATTAAAACCTGTAGAACCTAAATTAACTAAAGTCCAAATGGACAACGAGTTTGACAAAGGTTCTCGAGTCAAAGATATTAACCTCACTACTGAAACTACTCAAGCTTTGGCGACACTTGGAAAAGTGTGGGGCTATGTAAAATATTACCATCCAGAGGTTGCAGCTGGAAATGTAAATTGGGATTACGAACTATTTAGAGTTTTACCAAAATACTTAAATGCTAAAAATCAAAAACAACGTGCAAACATTGTTACAAAATGGATTAATAATTTAGGGAAATTTGAAAAAGGAGAATTATTAGAATCCAAAATGGAACTCAAACTAAAAGCAGATTACAGTTGGTTTTCAGAAACTAAGGACGAAAACTTAATTGTCCTTTTAAATGAAATTAAAATTGCAAAAAGAAATGGCAAACACCACTTTATGGGATTTATGCCAAATATTGGAAATCCTAATATAAAAAATGAAGCAGCTTATGCTGATTTTAAATATCCTGATGTTGGATTTCGACTTTTAAGTTTATATCGATATTGGAATATTATCAATTATTTTTTCCCATACAAACACTTGACTGATGACAAATGGGATGATGTGATTTTGGATTTTGTTCCGAAATTTGTAAACGCCAAAGATGAATTAGAATATAAATTAGCAGTATTAGAATTGATTGGAAAAGTACAAGATACACATGCAAATATTTGGCAACAAGATAAAGCGCTTGATGAATATTTTGGGGAAAACATTTCAGCAGTAAAATTAAGAATGATTGAAGAAAAGCCCGTGGTTATTGGGTTTTACGATGAAGAGAAAGGAAAAGAAAGTGGTTTAGAAAATGGTGATATTATTACTACAATTAATGGGAAAAGCATTGAAGAAATCATAAAATCTAAGTTACCTCATTTACCTGCTTCCAATTATCCAACACAGTTAAGAGATATAGCGCGTAAGTTATTACGTACCAATCAAGATGAATTAAAAGTCACCTACCTACGCCATGGAAAAGAAAATAAGGCATCATTACCTCTTTATTCATTAAAAGAAATTAATACATGGAAAAGGCCTGATAAAAAATCTTGGGAAATTTTAGATGGTGATATTGGATATATTTACCCTGGAACTCTCAAGGATGGTGACATGAAAGAAATGAAAAAAAGCCTTATTGATAAAAAAGGAATTGTGATTGATTTGAGATGCTATCCTTCAAAATTTATGGTTTTTGAATTTGGTGATTTTCTTGCTCCTGAGTCAACGAATTTTGTAAAATTCACAAGTGGTAGTTTGGAGCAGCCCGGTAATTTTTCAGTAACTCCTCCCCTTGCAGTAGGAAATTCTGAAGGAGAAAAATATAAAGGAAAAGTTGCGATCCTCATCAATGAAAAAACACAAAGTCAAGCAGAATATACCACTATGGCATTCCAAGCTGCTCCCAATAATAAAGTATTTGGTAGTACAACAGCAGGTGCAGACGGAAATGTTTCTACCATTATTTTACCTGGGAAAATTCGAACTATGATTTCTGGAATTGGAGTTTATTATCCTGATGGAAGAGAAACTCAAAGAATTGGAATTGTTCCTGATATGGAAGTCAAACCTACGATCAAAGGATTTTCAGAAGGAAGAGATGAAGTCATGGAAAAAGCTTTGGAATGGATTAATCAATAATCATTTTTGTAAATCAAGAAGAAGCGGTTTTGAATTATTCAAAACCGCTTCTTTTTTAAGATAAAAGGTATTTTTCATTTTGTAAAAATTTCTAGTAGCTTTGGTCATACGATTTTAAAATTCATAAAAATTTAAGAAATCAAATTATTACAAAATGAAAAAGCTTCTTCAAATTCTTAATATCATTGCTTTCGGTGCAATGGTCTACGTTAATTATTTATCCAATGCCCTTCCTATCAACGGTCGTAATCCAGGTGAAATTTCCGATTCATTTCCCAACCTCTTTGTTCCTGCAGGAATTACTTTTTCCATCTGGGGAGTAATTTATTTGTTTTTATTGGGCTTTGTTATTTATCAAGCGAAGGATTTATTTAAATCAAATCCCGATGACACGCCATGGTTTGATCGAATAGGAATATTTTTTCTATTGACTTGTGCTGCAAATATTGCTTGGATTTTTGCTTGGCATTATGATAAAGTTTTGATTTCAGTAGGAATAATGGCTACCTTTTTAATTCTTTTAATAACTATTTATCAGAGATTAGGAATCGGAGTGGTTTCCGTTTCATCTAGTGTAAAATGGTTAGTGCACACTCCATTTAGTATTTACATGGGATGGATTACAGTAGCAATGATTGCCAATGCAACTGCATTTTTAGTCAGTATTGGTTGGGATGGTTTTGGAGTTGCGGAAGTCTTTTGGACCATAGGGATGATAATGATTGCAGCTTATATTGGTCAACGTGTTATTAGTTCTAGAAATGATATTGCTTATGGTTTAGTTTTAATTTGGGCTTTTGCTGGAATCATTTTAAAGCAAAATGGAATAGAACAAAATGTAGTGATTGCAGCAGGTATTGGAATTGCATTGATTGTTTTATCTTTACTGCCTGTTTTGATTCGGAAAGTTCGATCAGCTTAATTTTATTAATTATTCCAAAAAAATATGATTATTTAAAAACAAATATAAAATGCCAAAGAATTTAAAATCAAAAAAAACATTCAATTGCGATTGTGATTCAGAAGGAGAAATTATTGAAAAATATTTAATCAACAATGTTGAATATAATGAGTCAGGTAATTCCGTTAAAGAAGAAATTTTCGAAAATGGAGAATTGTCTATGCTCGTAGAAAATATTTATGAAGGAGCATTGTTATTAAAAACCATTCAAACGGATTATGTCAACCAAATGCAGCAAGAATGGGAATATAAATACGATGCAGAAGGAAGAAAAATAGAACAAAGAGAAATGTATGAAGGTGGAGGTTATGCCGCTATTCGGTTTGAGTATGATGAGAAAGGAAAGGTCTTAAGTGAGTTGTTTGTAGATGATGAGGAAGCAATTTCTGGAAAAGTTCAATACACTTATGATGAACATGGGAACTTGTTGGACAAAACAGAATACGATGGTGACGACTTTACAACTCCTTGGATATCAACGAATTACAAATACGACAGCAATAATAACCCTATCATCAAAAATGAGATTTTCTCTGAAGACCCTCCGAGAACTACAACTTTTGAATATAATGACAATGGAGAATTAGACTATGCTAAAGTGTTTTATACTGATAATAATGACATCATTTTAGAACAAACAACTCTTGAAGATGATGATGGAAATATCATTGGAACAGAGTTGCTTCATCATAAACAAGCGAGTAAACAAGAAAGCATTGTGAAGAAGAATGACAAAGGTCAATTGGAGGAGGAAGAAATTTTTGTAAATGATGTATTTAAATCAAAAATGGTTTTAAATTATAATGACAATGGTCATCCAATTGCAGAAAAAAATCTCCATGTGGTTGGAAAAGATTTTATGCAATGGACTGCCAAATCTTTTGAATTAGAATATTGGAATAACGAAGAAGAAGAATGATTAAATATTTAGAAAAACAAGCCCTTTACCCCAAACTCATCAACCAAACACCTAGCCCGAATCTTGGAATAATTGTAGTCATCCCTTCTTACGATGAAAGCAATCTTATCCAATCGTTAGATTGTCTTAAGGGCTGTAATCCACCTACTTGTGATATCGAAGTCATTGTGGTAATTAATGATGGAGAACATTCTTCGGAGCTTGTAAAAACCCAAAATCAAAATACTTTTAATATTGCTTCTGATTGGGCTAAAGAAAATTCAACAATACATTTACAATTTCACATAATCTATAAAACCAACTTGGTAAAAAAGATTGCAGGTGTTGGAACTGCTCGCAAAATAGGAATGGACGAAGCCGTTCGACGATTGGAAAGCATTGGGAAATCCGAAAGCCCAATCGTTTGTTTTGATGCAGATAGTCTTTGTGAAAAAAATTATTTTGAAGCGATAGAAACTCATTTTTCCAAAAATCCAAAAACACAAGCTTGTGGAATTCATTTTGAGCATCCATTGGAAGGCAATGACTTTGAACCAGAGATTTATGAAGCGATTACTAAATACGAATTACATTTAAGGTACTATATTCACGCGCAAAAATATGCTCGATTTCCTTTGGCTTTTCAAACGATTGGTTCAAGTATGGCGGCTCGCTGCAATGCCTACCAACAACAAGGTGGAATGAATAAAAGAAAAGCTGGTGAAGATTTTTATTTTCTCCATAAATTCACAGCGTTAAATGCTTTTTCAGAAATAAAAAACACAACTGTAATTCCTTCTCCACGTAAATCTCATCGAGTACCTTTTGGAACTGGAAAGGCTGTAAATGATATTTTAGAAAATAAAAAACAAGACATTTCCAAAGTTGATTATTACACTTATAATTTTCAAATCTTTGATGATCTTAAACAATTTTTAGATGTCGCTCCTAACCTCTTATTTTTTAAAAAGGATCAATTAGATATGATGAAAAAACATCTGCCAGAATCTATCCTGGCTTTTTTAAATGATAATAATTTCGATGCAAAACTAGCTGAAATTCAAGCAAATACGACCGCTCCCATTACTTTTGGAGCAAGGTTCTTTCGATGGTTCAACGCTTTTTTCTTGATGAAATTTGTACATTTTGCAAGAGACAATTATTATCCAAATGTCCCAGTAGAAGAAGCTGCAAGAGAATTGTTACAAAGATATTATTTTGTCAATAAATCTGATGCTGATGCAAAAGAATTGTTATTAAATTTTAGGAAGCGAGATAAAGCGTATCTCTTCTAAACCACAAAAGGGACAAAAGTTGGACAAAAGGTTTTTTCACATGTTTTTTTGAATCACAGAATCGTGTGATTTTTTTTGTCCAACTTTTGTCCAACTTTTGTCCCTTTTGTGGTTATATCATTTCTCCAAGCTTTTTTGAAATTAAAGCCCTTTCCTTTTTTAAATTTTCTGCAACTGTTTTATCTAGATTTTGAGCAGCTTTTCCAGCTTTCCATTTTTCCCATAATTCCAAATACACTAAGGAAAAACGACCCAAATAAAACAAGCCTACCAAAACTAAAATCGCCCACCATCCCCAATAAACCACACCTACTGTAACTAGGAAAAAAACGACTATAATACTCAATCCTAATCCAACAGCTAAGGCTACAGGCGCTTTAAACTCCTGTCGTTTCACCCTAGTTTGGGAAACATGTTTGGCATAGCCGAAGATTGGGTAGTTCAACCAATAACCTAACAAGTAAGGAATAAAACCAACAATTAGAAATAAGGTATTTTTCCAATTATAAACTTCAGGTTGTTGAAGTCCAAAATCAGAAACGCCTTTTGATTTTAAGTTGGACAAATATTTTTCAATCTGTTGTGACCATTTTGTTTTTTCCTCAGCTGGCATTTTATGAACTGCTTTTCCAATATTCATTTCATCTGTCAAAGGTTTTCTATTCTCAGCTATGATTGGGAAAATCTTCTCTTCATTTTCATTATGATAAATCGAAAAGAACTGTTCTGTTAATTTCTCATCATCCACTTCTGGAATACTGACGATCAGATTTTCCAAATCCTCCTTAACCTTAGCAGTCAATAAACGAATTGCTTTTTTAGGATTTTCAGAATGGTAATCATAATAATCTCTCAACCGAATCGGTTCTCCTACATCAAACATTGCCACCGATCTAAACTTATCAGGCTCTGTATAATTGACACCTATTGCGACGATATGCAAATCAATATCTCCATGTTTTTCATATGCTCCAAACGCGATACGAGCTAATCCTTTTTTTATAGGACGTAATCTTTTCTCTTGCACCGTACTTCCCTCTGGCAAAATAACAACAGTTTTACGTTGATTCAATGCTTCATAACAAAAACGAAAAGTATCATCATTTTTTTTCATTTGGCCATAACCATCTTCCGCCATCCGGTAGATTGGAACCATATGAAGGATATTTAAAATCTTCCGATAAAATGGTTTTTTAAATAAATCTCCTCGTACCAAAAAATAAAGTTGCATGGGTAAAAAACATGCGCAAATACAAGGTTCAATAAAAGCAGTAGGATGGTTGATAGCCAATATCAAAGGTTTACCCTTCGGAAGTCGATCCCGATTAGTGAAGTAGATTTTTCTAAAAAAAATCTTTAAAGCAAATGCAGCTATGGGTCTAACGAAACTGTACAATATTGAATAGATTAGTTTGACTTCGAAAACGGCAAAAGTAAGGAAAAATTGGAAAATTACTTTATGGAAGTAAAAGAATGATTTTAACAGAATCTTAGATTCGTCTTATTTTGATATTTTCTCATTTAATTTTAGGATGCCTAATAAAAGAAAAAATCCCATGAAATGATAGATTCACTTCATGGGATTCTTCTTTAAACTCAACAAAAATCTAGTATTTGATCAACTAAGAAATGACGAGATATTATAATATACCGGCTACGATTTTCGATTACAGTATTCGAGCGGGCTAGGAGTGGCGAAAATCGTAATCGAGAATCGTAATCGAAAACTGTGTCATTATATATAAGTGTCCGGTCAATTCTTACTTGACAAAACACTAGTTTTCTTTTTCTTTCTCAAAATTCAACGAAACAGAATTAATACAATATCTTAATCCTGTAGGTTTAGGCCCATCATTAAATACATGACCTAAATGCCCATCGCATCTCGCACAATGTACTTCATTACGAGTATATCCTAATTTTTTATCGGTATCTCTTCCAATATGATCTTCTTTGATAGGCTGATAAAAACTTGGCCAACCTGTTCCTGATTTATATTTGGTAGAAGAATCAAACAATGGCAAATTACATGCAGCACAAGTATAAAGGCCTTCCTTTTTATTATCCCAAAGATCACCAGTAAAAGCTCGTTCTGTTCCATCTTGGCGAAGCACATAATATTCTTCTTTTGTTAACTGTGCTTTCCATTCAGCATCAGATTTTACAACTTTCTTTAGAGTATCACCTACAGTTGCAGTAGCAGAGGCAATTCTAGCCTCAGCTTTTTTTACATCGTAACTGGTATTAGCCACTTTAGGATTTGGGCTACAGGCAAAAAACAATATAATTACAGAAATTGCAAAACTGAATTTTAAAAAGATATTTTTCATCATTTTCATTATTTGATTGTTAAAATTTATTTTCTTTTGTTAGTATTACCACCTTTCCGACTTCTCTTTTTAGGTGCTTGCCATTCTTCTCTTTCAGCAAATAAAACTATTCTTTTCATAAAATTAACAATAGATAAAAAAACTAAATATACAAAAGTCAATACTATAAAAATCCATCGAATTCCACTTGCTTCATTAAAAGAAACTGACGATGCTAAATACGCTAAAAGCCCTGATATAATTGCCAGAGCTGAATAAGAAATCATGGAACGAATCCAATATTTATTCATATCGTCCGAGGAAAGACTAAAAATAGAATTGAATACTACAAAAAACAAAAGGAAAGAAGCGGATATTACCCAAGGAATATAATCTTTAAATTCGGCTGCACCAGTCCAAATTGCTATTTTTGTCAAAACTATAAAAACCACGGTAAACCCAAGTACTACTGCGGCTTGGTTTACCGGATCTTTAGCTTTATCCATAAAGGAATCGTTGGTTGTGTTTTGCATATAATTTAAATAATTAAAAAAAGGTATTGTTCAAATTCCTATCAAAAATAGTAATACTTTATTATTATTTTTTAATTGAAAAAAGCCTCCATGAAAAAAACAATCTTTTTATTTCTAATTAACTTCCTGATTGTCAATACGTTAATCGCTCAGACTCCTAACTTAGAAATTTGGGAAATTCAAGGCGATCAAGTTTTCACTCCATACCTAAATCAAGAAGTAGAAACTAATCAAAATGTGGTAACGGCTGTTGGAAACAATTTCTTTTTTATCCAAACACCTGACTATCGAGCAGATGCCAATATTTCCACATCGAACGGCATTAAAATTTTAACCAATAGTACGCCTTCTGTACAAAAAGGAAATCTAGTTTCAATAAAAGGTATTGTTCGAGAATTTTCCCAAAGAACTCAAATGGATGAATCTGATGGACTGACAATCACCATTGATTCCATAAGTGTTGCCCTACCCGCTCCTACTTTGCTATCTGAAAACTTCCCTTCTGAGACTTCTGGGACTATTCCTGATTTGGAAAAAGTAGAAGGAATGTTGGTTCAGTTTCCACAAGCAATAACCACGGCTTCTACAAATCAATATGGAGAAACTCCAATTAAGATTGGCTCAAAAAGAAGTTTCCGAGAACCTGGAATTTTAGCACCTGCACCAAATGGACTTCCTGAGTGGGATGGTAATCCTGAGGTAATTGATTTTGATCCAAACGGACTTGGACTTCCTAACCAAAATAATTTATCTGCAAGATTAAATATTGCAGCAACAGGGGTAATTGACTATGCTTTTGATGACTATATTTTATTAGCTTCAGATTATGAAATTACAGGACAACCTCCTTTTCGAGGAGTCGATACTCCTCAAAATACTCAAGCTACCATTGGTTCCATTAATTGTTTAGTTTTATCAAATTTAGAAAATGAATACAATGTACGTCGTCAAAAAGTAGCCAACTATATTGTCGAATTAATGCAAGCTCCAGATATTGTAGCAGTTCAAGAAGTCAGGAGTTTATTTGTACTTCAAGATATTGCAGATCTTATTCAATCTAATCATCCTAACATTATATACACGCCTTACCTTATTTCAAATGGTCAAAGTGGAAGCTTTGTAATTAATGTGGGGTATTTAGTTAAAAATACAGTTACAGATATTCAAGTAACTCAGCTTGGTGCTGATGAGAATCTCAGTTCGGGAGGAAGTCTTCATTATCGTCCACCATTATTATTGGAAGGAAATTTTAATACCAATCCACCCACTCCTATCTCAGTTTTAAATTTACATTTAAAATCATTAGGCGGATCTTCTAGTACTAAATGGATACGAAGACATGAACAAGCAATCTCTGTTGCAAATATGGTAGAGGCAAGAATCGATGAAAATCTTGTAGTAGTAGGTGATTATAATGCCTTCCAATTTTCAGATGGAATGGTAGACATTGTTAATCAAATAGCTGGGACACCATCGTTAGGTGCAGAGTATCCTGTTCAAGATATCGTCTCTATTCCGCTCACTAATCAAAGTCTTTCTGTTCCTGAAGAAGAACAATATTCTTTTGTTTATCAAAACAATGCACAAATTCTAGATCATTGCTTAACAACTGATCTTCAAGGACTTACGGTTAATAAACTTCAATATATAAGAGCAAATGCTGATTTCTCTGATAATTATTTTTCTACTAATTCTCCAAATTATCGTACATCAGACCATGACGGATTTGTATTGTTTTTAGATTTACCAAGTGAAATTTCAGTTAGCAGTCAGGATATTTTAGAAAGTACTTTTAAAATAAAATACCCAAATCCATTTTATCAAAATCAACAGATTTCAATTGAATTGCAACAAACTGACAATATCAATATCTCTTTAATCAATATGGAAGGAAGAATAATTTTTGGAAAAAAATTAGGTAAACTTTCATCAGGGCAACATTTTCAAACAATACCTTTACATATTCCGAATGGAAATTATTTTATTAATATTAAAGGAGAAAAAAATAATTTTACAGGAAAAATAATTATTCAAAATTAATGGATTTAAATATAGATCAACTTCGAGTCGCAACACCTGGTGCACAAAATGTTCTACACTTCAACAATGCAGGTTGCTCCCTTCCTACCAAAGAAGTGATTGATGTCATCACAGAATACCTTCAACTAGAAGCAATGATGGGCGGCTATGAAGCCAAGGAACAATATCAAAATATCATTGACCAATTTTATAAAGAAGCGGCACAACTGATTCATGCAACCCCCGATGAAATTGCTATCGTTGGAAGTGCATCTGAAGGAATCAATAAAGTACTTTATGCCATTCCATTTCAGAAAGGTGACATCATTTTAACCTCCGAAGTGGAGTACGGAAATAACTATCTCAACTTTTTAAATCTCAAAAGAGAAAAAGGAATTGAAGTACAAGTCGTTCCAAATGATGAATTTGGAAATATAATGTTAGAAGAAATGGAGGCAATGATTTCGCCCCAAGTAAAACTCATTTCTATAACCCACATTCCTACCAATAGTGGATTGATTGTCGCCGCAGAAAAAATTGGAGCAATTGCCAAAAAACATAATATTCTTTATTTACTAGATGCTTGTCAATCCGTTGGACATATTCCAGTCAATGTCGAAAAAATTCAATGCGATTTTTTAAGTACCACTAGCCGTAAATATTTAAGAGGTCCACGAGGGCTTGGTTTTTTATATGTTCGAAAAGGAATTATTAAAAAACTAAATCCACCTTCATTGGATATGGTTACTGCGCATTGGGATGATGCTCAAAATTACCACTTGGATTATAATATAAAAATGTTTGAACATTGGGAAAAATCATATGCCTTAGTCTTAGGTTTCTCAAAAGCACTTTCCTATATCAATAAATTAGGGGTTGAAAATACTTGGAAAAGAATCCAATATTTAGCGAATATGTTAAGAGAAAAATTAAATCAAATCGAAGGTATTAAAGTTCTAGATATAGGCAGTCTACAATGTGGAATTGTAAGTTTTATTTTAGAGGATATACCACCCGAAGATTTACATAAAGTATTATTAAAACAAAGTGTCAATACTTCCGTAAGTGCTCGTTTTTGTACAGTTCTGGATATGGATAAACGAGGTTTGGCAAGTGTCAATCGTGCTTCTCTTCATTATTATAATACGGAAGAAGAGATCAATATTTTTGTGGATAAGATGAGTTATATTGCTGCTCAAGTTATTGCTGCAAAGATTAAAGAGTAATATCGAAGATCGGTTTTTACGATCAATCGGAATATCGAACAATAGAACAAGGAATTTCGATTTAAGAAGTTTTGACGAGATAATTGTGATTCAAAAGTATTCGACAAAAACTTCGAAATTCGAAATTCCTTGTTCTATTGTTCGATATTCCGATTGATCGTAAAAACCGATCTTCAACCTTTTTCAAAACCAACTCACCCAAAAAAGTATGTCAACCATCCTAGAACTAGCTCCCCAATTTCAAGTGTCAGTTTCCTACTGGGTAATGGCATATTTTGCGGCATTCTTAATAGGAATTGCCAAAGCAGGAATCAAAGGAATTACTATAATTACGGTAACCATATTAGCATTTGTTTTTGAGAGTCAAGCCTCGACAGGGATTATGCTTCCTCTTCTTATGCTAGGTGATTTATTTGCTGTTGTTTATTATAATCGACATGCTCAATGGAAGTATTTATATAAACTTTTACCGTGGATGATGTTGGGTGTCGTCGTAGGAAGTATCATTGGAAAAGAAATGATTCCCTCTACCTTTAAGCAAGTAATGGCAGTAATCATTATCGTTTCTGTAATTATGATGTTTTGGTGGGAAAATCGAAAAGTAAAAACTGTTCCTACAAATTGGTGGTTTGGAACGATCATGGGATTTATGGCAGGATTTACAACTATGTTGGGAAATTTAGCAGGAGCATTTTCAAATATTTTTTTCCTAGCCATGCGGATGCCCAAAGATCAATTTATTGGAACTGCAGCTTGGTTGTTTTTTATCATCAATATTTTCAAATTACCTTTTCATATTTTTTCTTGGGAAACTATTTCCATGGAATCTTTGGCTGTAAATTTAAGATTATTCCCAGCGATTATTCTAGGATTTTGGATTGGGATTCATTTGGTGAAAAAGATTAAAAATGATGATTATAGAAAATTGATTTTGGTGATGACGGCAGTTGGAGCGATTTTGATTTTCTTTAAATAAGGGTGAGATAGGAACACAGATGACACGGATGCAGCGGATTTTAATAGATTTTTCTTTGAACGTGTTTGGGTATTTCTTAGTACCTCTTTTAAAAAAATCGGTTCTTAGACAAATCCTGTGAAGAATAAAAAAGTAGCCATCCCGCACCTTCGATTCTTAAAGGAAAGTCCTCGCTAGTTCAACGGAGCGGGAGGATTTCCCTTTAAAAATCAGGGTGAGGAATGGCTGCCACAGTATCTGTCTAATAACCAAAAAATCAAAATACGTTCAAAGAAAAATCTATTAAAATCCACCGCATCCGTATCATCTGTGTTCATATCTCACCATTATTTAAAAAATAAAAAAGCCTTGCTATCAATCAAGATAACAAGGCTTTTACAAGAAATATTTTTACGCTAAATTAAGCTTGTTTTTCTAACATTTCAACCACTTGGTTAAACACATTCTCACCCGTAAATCCAAACTTCTCATCCAATACAGTATAAGGTGCAGAGTATCCAAAATGAGTCATTCCAAATACTTTCCCATTAGCTCCAACCAGACCTTGCAAAGTAACTGGTAATCCAGCTGTCAATCCAAACTTAGGAGAATAATCAGGCAATATAAACCCTTGATAATCAGCAGATTGTGTCTTAAACAAACCTTCTGAAATCGCAGATACGACTCTTACATTTAAGCCTTTTTCTTCTTTTAGTTTCGCTGCACCATCAATCAAAGTTGCCACCTCTGAACCATTGGCAACCAAAACAATATCTGGAGTTGCTTCACAATCTTGAACAATGTAAGCACCTTGTTGAGCTTGCAATGCATCAGCATATCGAGTACTACCTTCACGGGAAGGAAGAGACTTAACATTTTGACGAGAGAAAATCATTCCTGTTGGTGATTTTTTATTTTCAAAAGCCATCTTCCAAGCAACAGTCGTTTCATCAGCATCGGCTGGACGAAGCGCTAAAAGACTATTGTTACCCGAATGGTTTTTCAATTGTTCCAATAATCTTAATTGAGCTTCTTGTTCAATGGGCTGGTGAGTTGGGCCATCCTCTCCTACTCTAAATGCATCATGCGTCCAGATAAAAATCACAGGAGTTTCCATCAAAGCAGCAACTCGCATTGCAGGTTTCATATAATCAGAAAAAGCAAAAAACGTTGCACATACTGGAATAACTCCACCATGTAATCCCATTCCAATCGACAATGCTGCCATCGTCAATTCAGCAACACCAGCTTGAAGGAATTGTCCTTTAAAATCTCCTTTTTCAAAAGCAGTTGTTTTCTTTAAGAAAGCATCTGTCTTATCACTATTAGAAAGATCGGCAGAAGAAACAATCATATTTTCTACATGATCTGCCAAATGACTTAACACCGTACCAGAAGCATTTCTAGTAGCTACATCTGGCTTTTGTTCTATCGAAGCCCAATCAATTTCTTGAATATCATCCGAAAAGAATTTTTCTAATTTAGCTGCTCGATTTGGATTATCTTGTTTCCAAATTTCATAACCAGCTTTTCTTTTTTGAGCGGATTCTCGTTTTCTATTTAAAACATTACCATAGTACTCTGCTACCTCTGGGAAAATCTGAAAAGGATTTTCAGGATCGCCACCTAAATTTTTAATCGTACCTACGATATCTGTATCAGTTTTACTTAATGGTTTTCCATGAGTATCCACCATCCCTTCATAACTTTCGCCAGTTGCAGTAATTGCACCTTTCCCCATTACTGTTTTTCCAATAATTAAAGTCGGTCGATCGGTCTCATCTATTCCAGCTTGGATTGCATGACGAATTGCATTTGGATCATTTCCATCAATTGTCAATACATGCCAATTCCATGCTTCGTATTTTTTTGCAGTATCTTCTTGTGTTACCGCATCTACTTTTGTAGATAATTGAATATCATTTGCATCATAAAACATCACCACATTTCCTAAACCCAAAAATCCCGCAATACGTCCTACACCTTGAGAAATTTCTTCTTGAACTCCTCCATCTGAAATATATAAATAAGTTTTATGCTCAACCACTTCACCAAATCTTGCTGCTAAAAATCGCTCCGCAATAGCTGCACCTACACCAAATGCATGACCTAAACCTAATGGTCCAGATGTATTTTCGATTCCCCTTGCTACATCAACTTCTGGGTGACCTGGAGTAGGGCTTCCCCATTGTCGAAAGTTACTGATTTCTTCAAGGGTATAATTTCCAAGTAAAGTTTGGATTCCATATAACATGGTGGACATGTGACCGGGATCTAAAAAGAACCGATCTCGCATTGGCCAAGACATATCGTCTGGATCAAAGTTTAAAAATTCTGAGTATAAAATTTGGGTAAAATCAGCCCCTCCCATTGGCCCTCCTGGGTGTCCGGATTTTGCTTTTTCTACCATAGCAGCGGCAAGAACCCGAATATTATCGGCTGCACGAGTTGCAATTGTTTTCTCTTCAATCTGATTTGACATACAAGTGATTTTTTTTATAAAAATAACGGTTAATCAAAAATTTGCTGCAAAGATAAGTTTAGTAATGAATAATGAATAATGAATAATAGAATATTTCCTAACAGCTAGAAGAACACCTACAACAGGGCTGATTACCATTTGGGAACTGATGTTACGCAGGAACGATTTATAGTTTTCATTTTTTCTAGATAAATTGAAGACGATAAATCGTTCTTGCGTAACATCAGCTACTAAGACAACAGAGAGGACATCAATTATTCCATTTTACTATTTAATTTAATTAATTTCTCCACTAACAATTGATTCTGAGTTTGGATTTTCACTATATAAACTCCAATTGGCAAATCTGAAATATCCATATTTTGTTGCCCTTTTTTTAATTCAAATTGCTTAACCAATTTGCCATTTTTATCAAAAATAATCATCGTAGCTTGCCCATTCGTATTCCATTCAATATTAAGTTCATCGACTACAGGATTTGGAAAAATCTTAAAAGTGGTTTTGTTTACATTAATGGCTTGAATCTGTGAATATTCAAATGCTCCATCAAAATCAATTTGCTTTAACCTATAATATGAAACCCCTGCTATTGGATTATTATCGATAAATTCATATTGTTGAGATTGGGTAGTATTTCCTACCCCTTTGATATTACCGATTTTATTAAATATCCTTCCATCATTACTTCGTTCAATATCAAAACTTTCATTATTAGTTTCACTTTGAGTTTCCCAAGCGACTCGGACAATATCATCCTGTTTCCGTAGTGTAAATGAAGATAATTCAACAGGAAGGGTAAGTGCATTTCTGATATTAACTCCAATGTGAATCCCAGGAAATGGGCTTATTGCAGATCCAGAAAAATCCCATCCAACAGGCACAGACAAAGCTCCTGCTTTGGTACTAGTTCCACCTTTAGCATTAAAACCTGTTCCAGGAAAATCAAGATTGTTTCTTAGCACTTGACCTACATCTGGGGAAGCGGTAGGTGGGGTATTACAAACACCTCCTGCCAGAGGTGTAGTACATCCAACAAAAACTCCATCATAAACCAAGTCATCAACTCTACTGGTTATTGTTATATCGGAAGATGTTGACGATGTGGGTACTGGGGTCTCAATATAGTTGTCTACAGGAGTTGTTTGGTCTACTCCAGTAAATGAAATAGCATTAATTGCTATAAAATTGGCAGGCGTGGCTCCTACAATAGTAAACACAATATCACCTGTCATCCCACTCATAGTATTGGTTCCTAAAACTAGGATCCATGTATTAAGTCCACTCACAGCTGCCAATGGAGTTCCTCCAAAAGTGACGGTAGATGGGGTAAGGTCAGAACCAACAGCAACTAAAAGTAATCGATTAGAACCTGCTGGGACAGTATAAGTGGGTAAGGTAAGACTGGTTACAAACTGCGAAGCTATCTGATCGGGATTTGTAACTGTAATTTGGGCATTTGTAAAATTAGAAAATAGGATTAGGGAAATAAATAATAAAAATTTCAAATGTTTCATTTATTGAATTTTATAGGTTTAAGGAATGCTTCTTGGCAAGATATACTTAAATAATGTAATATAATATTTAATATAGCTTTGATCTTTCTATTACCTTGTCTGGCTATAAAATCGCTATTAAATATTCATTATTGACGAAATATAGGAGGAAACCAATCCATCAAAGATTATAAGAGTTATTCACCACCAAAACCTAAATACATCTCATTAGGTTTTGGTAAAAAAAGAGACAATAATTAATCCCAACTGACAAAAATCACCATACCTCAATAATAAAAATCACCATACCCTTTCTTCTTTTACTACAACTTAGAGGTAAAATATTTATTCATTTAAAAAAATTAAAATCATGAATGTTTTAGCTCCAATCTCAACTATAATGACTAAGGATGTAATCTATGTTGCTGAACGTGATCGCTTAGCAAGAGTCAATGAAATTTTCAAAGAACATAATATCCATCACTTACCTGTTCTTCGATCTGGTGAAGTAGTCGGCATCATAAGTAAGTCAGATTTATTGCTTTTCTTAAAGGGTTTAGGTGAAAACACTTTAGAAAAAATTATTAATATCACTCGTCTAAATAATTACAATGCCGAAACGATAATGACAAGAGGTGTTGGAAAATTAGAACCTACTGATCGAATCAATGTAGCCTTAGATATTTTTAGTAAAAATCTATTTAGAGCACTCCCTGTAGTTGAAAATGGTAAATTGGTGGGAATCGTTACGACCTATGACATCATTAAAAAACTTAATGATGAAAATCTTTAATATAAAAGTTTAAGTATAAAGTTGATTAAGGAGAAAAAAATTCCTTAATCAATTTTTTTTTCAACAATAATTTTTCAAAAAATGAAAAACCATCGAGTAGAGTAAAAAGATTCTAATTCCTAAAAGTTTTTTTAATGGTCTCATGAGAATCTCAGAAAAAAAGTCCTACCTCCCAACAAAGGAAATAGAACTAAAATCAACAAATCAGTTTTGTAAGAAATAACTTTTCTCAACTATGCACTTCAACTGACTCTTCTTTAAAGTCAATACTTAGTATCGGGGTATCACAATGATTAACCAATGCTTCAACACTACTACCTGAAAAAATCCGCTTTAAAGGATGTCTATTATGATTCGAAATCACAATCAAATCTGCCTCAATATCTTCAGCAAAATGTCTAATTCCAGCATCAACAGAAATGTCTCTATAAAAATGTGACTTACAATTGAAGTCGGGACATAAGGCTTTAAAATCTTTCATTGCTTCTTTAATCAAAAAAGAAGGCTGCTTAAACCAATCCGATAAATTGATAGACAATAAATGAATAGTCTCTGGAGTAAACCATTTAATAAAATTTAAAAATCTTACAAAAGCAGGCTTTTCATCAGCATCAAAATTAGAGGCAAAGACTACATTTCTAAAGGCATATTCCTTTAATGGATTTTTAATAACAAAAACAGGTAGTTGTAATTTACGAATTGCTTTTTGTGTATTTGAACCTATAAAATATTCATTCTTCCCACTTAACCCATGTGATCCCATTACTACAAAATCTGCTTTTTTCTCCACAACTTTCCGTTCTAATTCTTTAATAAAATCCCCTCCCGAAATAGTTATTTCCAATCGAATGCCTTCCCGTTTTGCTCTTTCTTTCCAAGATTGAAACAATATATTTGCATTTTTAATTAATTGTTGTTTTTCTGGTAATTCACTTTTTTGTTCCTCATTCATCTCATCCCAATCAATCGGTAAATCCACACAATTGAAAAAATGCAACTTGGCATTATAAAATTCAGCGAAAGCAAATCCCAATTCCATTGCATGGGTTGCACATGCTGAAAAGTCTGTAGGTACTAATATATTTTTCATACTATTGAATTTTAGTTAACTACAAGTTCAGGATTTTCCCTTCCAATAAAATTGACATTTCTCAATAAGGAAGGTGATTTATGTCATCTAATACTGAATTTAAGCAAACCATGAATTCACAATATTGAGAATCCGTGGTTCGTCAAGCGAAGCGTCTGTGATTCGTTTTGCTTAAAAATATACGTTTCTAAATTGGGGGATTTTTAAATACTACAGGAAGTTCTCAAGATGTCAAAAAAATTGTAACAATATAAATTCAAAACCAATATCTTTTTAATGATCCTGTTTAGTTAAACCTTTTAGTTACGAAATCATATTTATTGAATCTAACTGTTTTGATAAAAATCAATATCAAAGTTGATTTTTATCATTATCCTTAGATTAAATTTTATGGAAATTGAAATCAAAAATTTTATTATGAAAATTTACAATACCAAACAACTAAAAGATTTACAAAAGGAATTCAACAATAGGTTTCCATATTTAAAAATTATTTTTTTTAGCAAGCCTCATGAAGAAGGAAAGGGATCTGATGAAAAAGATCAGTTGGATTCAAATTTGACCATTGGTAAAGTTAGGCAAAAATCAACAGTAGGATTTATGCCCTTAAATGGGGAAATGGAAGTGGGGGTTTTTGAAAAAAATTTTGAAACAAATTTTGGATTATTTGTTCAGGTTTACAGGAAATCACATGGCAAATGGTTACAAACATGGGTGAGCGATGTATGGACGCTAGAGGAACAAAATAATCGTGGAAAAATTTTAGGTGATATTGACGATTTACTGGCTAGTTAGAAATAGAAAGTCTTTCAATATTAGCAAGTAATTTTCTTAAAGGAAGGCTATTTATCTTTCATCTTCTAAGGGTTTAAACAACTGACAATCAACTACTTGCATCTAAAAAAGGCTACTCCATTAACGGATGTAGCCTCTGCTTTTATTTGTTGGGAGGTTGGTATGATTTATATATAAAGATTACATTGTATTTATCAATTAGAGTTAATTTTGAATGATAAATTTTGAATTTTGAATGTGTCGAAAACCTTGGATTTACTAAACTTTAAAATTTCCTAAACAAAACTGTTTAGAATAATCTCTATTTCTTTTCATCAAAAGCAAAATTCAGCAAATCATAAGTCGAAAGAATTCCAACAATTTTATTTTTTTGATCTACAATTGGTAATGCATGAAATAAATTTTCTTTAAAAATTCCTACTGCAACACCTAGAGGATTTTCTGGCCTTAACTTGGCAACTTGTTTTGTCATCACATCTTTTGCCATCATTGACATCATAAATTTTCGGTTGGCAACATCAGCTTTGGAATTTTTAAAAACTGAAAAAGTGGTCAACATTATATTGTAATCATGTTTGCTAATAATTCCAGCAAGTGTCCCATCATCATTCACCACAGGAACATGATGAAACTCATTAGTTTCAAATATCTCTTTTATTTTTATCATTAAATCAATGGGATTAACTGTAACAACTTCAGTTGTCATTAATTCCTTTACTTTAATATTGGGTAGCATATTCTTTAATTTTTTTTGTTAAGAAATTGAAATATCTTTAAATGCATATTTCATTAAATCATATGGTGTAACAATTCCTACTAGTTCATTTCCTTCTACTACAGGAAGTGCTCTAAATTTATTAGCTTGAAAAATATCAGCCGCCAACCCCAAAGTATCATCAGGATCAATAGTAATCGGATCTTTAGTCATCATGTGTTTTACTAAATAATTCTCATACCAATTTTTGGTAAAATTTTGACCTGTTGTTAGAAAAGAAACATGATAAGCCGTTCTCCATAAATCCTCTCGACTTATAATTCCTTCTAATTTATTTTCCTTCCCTATGACCAGTATATGATGAAAATCATTTTTAGTAAACAATACTTTTACATCTAAAAATATGTCATCAGGAGAAACACTAACAACATTGGTAGTCATAATATCTCGGATAATTTTTTCTGTATTCATTTTTATTATTTTTTTAAATGGAGAGTCATTTCCAAAATAAAAATTGGAGAATAACTCTCCCTAACACACGCTTAAATTTCATTTTTTATAGGGACGCAAAGTAACTTTTAGAACTAATAAAATCTCCAAAACTAGAGAGGTAATCCAAGTAGGCTACTTTTAAAAATGAAGCAGTTATTGCAAGATTTTCTCCTTCCGCTTCTTCTACTGCAAGGTTGAAATCATGCATTGCAGATTTCAATTTTCCTTCATGATAATTCAACTCTTTAAAGTTTTCCTCATCCATTTTAAACAATTTCATATCAGCAGTATTCAAATCTATCTCTTCCCAAGCTTCATTCATATCTATAACGATTTCTTCAAACTCACAATAATCAAATAAACATAACATTTGATCTACTGCTATTTCTTCCACCAAATCAAGTCTTGCTTCAAACTCCCAAATATCATCCAAAAAATAATCGAATTTGTTTCGCGCTCTCATTTCTATCAACTGGTATCGAACATGATCTAAAAAGATGTAAGCATCTTTGGGGTCACTTGCATCGATAGAAGTATAGGCATCAGATAACCAAGCATCTGCCATTCTAAAAGTTTCCTTCCAATCTTCATTTTCAGGATGGATGTTTTCATATTTCTTTTGGATTTTTTTCCAACTATGATTTAAGAAAAAAACAGATTTTCTTGCATTATCCATCTCTCCATGACGTACATAAAATAGAACTGGAATATATGCTTTATCAAAGGCTGCCATGTCTTGTAACAATACATTTACTTCAGTCTTTTCACAAGAACTTCCAAAAGAAAAAACTAAAACAAAAATTAATAATACTTTATAAATAGATTTCATTAGTTAAGTTTTAATTCGTTTGTAATTATTATACTTCAAATTTATAGCATATTACAAAAGAAATAAATGACGATTATCAACTCAAATGGTGACTTTTGTTATCTCGGCATAAACAACTGATTATCAATACTTTAAAACAAAAAAAATGGTTCCCCCATCCTTCGACAGAAAAACCATTTCTTAATACAATTCGTTCTTAGACAAATCCTGTGAAGAATAAAAAGTAGCCATCCCTCACCTTTGATTCCTAAAGGAAGCCCTAGCTAGTTCAACGGAGCGGGAGGGCTTCCCTTTAGATGCTATGTTAAAAACCAAAATTTCTTTTAAATAAATAATCTATTCACTATGCAAAATCAATAAAGGAACTTGGCTATCAAATATCTCTTTAGTTGTAACACTTTTATGAAAAATTCTTTCCCAAAAGCCTCTCTTCCGTCTAATCATACAAAGCATATCAGAATCATCTTCTTCCACATAAAGATCAATAACTCCATTGATATCATTAGAGCCAAATACACGATGAAAAGAATGAAGAATATCTCCTAATTTTATATCAATTCCAGGGTCATAACCTACCACCATTTTTTCAGTTTCAAGGTGCATAACCTTAATTTTTGATCGGTAAGCTTTAGATAATTCAATCAAAGGATTCAAGACATCTGAATCTGCAACAATTCCACTATCAACTGTCAAAAGAATATTTTTAATCGCTCGATATTTAAATTTATTTGGAATTGCTAGAAGAGGAACTTCAGTTTTTTTCATCACATGATAAGTATTACTTCCAAGAAAGATTTCTTTTAATCCACTCGCTCCTTGTGTTCCCATAACAATCATATCCATTTTTTCATACTTAGCAATACTACAAACCACATCAATAACATTTCCATCAATGGCTCTTGCTTCTAAAATGGTTCGACCATAGATCGAAGTTTTAAAAGCTCGGATATTATCAGAAAGATCTCTTTCTGCATTTTCTTTAATAAATTCTCTTGCCTTATCAAATGCTCCTGTTGTAGAAATAGAGTCATAAACATGGAGAACATGAACTTCTGCATCAAAGTAATTTCCAATATTTATTGCATAGCGTAATGCATTATTGGCATGTTCTGAAAAGTCTGTAGGCACCAATATCTTTTTCATAATTTCGAGTTTTTATTTTTTCATCCTGCGTCACAGTTGGAAATCTAGCACAAAAAGAATTTTATTTTAATGCATCACCATTAAAGGTATTTCAGGGTTCATAATAATTTTGTTGGTTTTACTTCGATGTAATAACCGTTGCCAAAGATTACGTTGCGGTTTAACTAAAACCATCCAATCCATATTATTTTCACGAGCATATTCTTCTAGCCCATGAGCGACCGTATCACTTGAAATAGAATCCATATAAAAATTTAAACCTGGTGCTTTCTTCTGAAACATCTTTTCCAATAAAAAATGTCCTAGACCTACTGGTCCTTTCTCATTTTTATCATAAACATGAACTAAGTGTATTTTAGAGGAAAAATTATCAGCAAACTTTCCTAATTCTAACAATATATTTCCATCATTGGCATCATATTCACTTGCATACATGATATCAGCAATTTCACTATATTGAACACCTGCAGGAATTAACAAAACAGGACATTTAGAATATTGCGCTACATAAAGAGAAACTTTTCCAAATATTCTTTCGAGCACTCCTGTTGAGCCAGTTGCCCCCATAACGATCATATCATATTCTCCACTTTCGGAAACCTCTACCAATTTATCAGCAGCAAACCCTACCTCTAATTTTTGTTCCACCATATCAGCAACAATTACCTCTTCTATAGATTTTGCAAAACTTTTTTCTACAAAAAAATCCAATTGTTGAGCACTCAAATTTTCTAATTCTTCATCATTAATAAAGTATTGGTCATTAATATGATTTGCCGTAGGGTGATAACAATGCATGATCGTTACGGATGCATCTAACCCTTCTGCCAATTCTAAAGCATACAAAAAAGCAGAACGAGAGTTTTCGGAAAAATCTGTTGGAACGAGTATCTTTTTCATTTTTATTGTTTTTAAATTACTGATAATCAACTAGTTAAAAATAAATCCCTGGTTGTAATTATTTCATTTTTAAAATCTAAGGACAAGTTGAAGACTTTTACTTTTTTTTAACTTGATAAATATCATTACCTTTTGGTGATTTTTGTCACCAATGAAAAAAACTCAAATCAAGTACTTTGTAGAGCATTAAATATTCAATCACTCCAAAGTTTTAATTATGAAAAAAATTCTAATTATAGAAGACAATTTAGATGTTAGAGAAAATCTTGCAGAGATTTTAGAGCTTTCTAATTTTGAAACTGTTACTGCTGAAAATGGTAAAATAGGAGTTCAAAAAGCATTAACAGATGCACCTGATTTAATCCTTTGCGATGTCATGATGCCTGAGTTAGATGGTTATGGGGTTTTGAATATTTTAGGTAAAAAACCAAAAACTGCGGAAATCCCTTTTATCTTTTTAACTGCCAAAGCAGAACGAAGTGATTTTAGAAAAGGAATGAATTTAGGTGCTGATGATTATATCACTAAGCCATTTGACCAATCCGAATTGCTTGATGTGATTGAAAGAAGAATCCAAAAAAGTGAACGCATCAAAAAAGCATTTGATGGAACAAATCAGGGGTTGACTGCCTTTATAAATGAAGCGCGTGGACAACATGAGGTTGAAAAATTTACTTCCGAAAGAACCACCAAGGAATACAAAAAGAAAGAAAAAATATATCAAGAAGGAGAACGTCCTAAGCAATTATTTTTTGTTGCTTCAGGTAAAGTGAAAACTTATAAAACCAATGAATGGGGTAAAGAATATATCACAGGTGTACATGAAGCAGGAGATTTTGTAGGTTACCTATCTTTAATCAAAGAAACACTATACACGGAATCTGCAACTGCAATGGAAGGAGCGACTTTAAGCCAAATCCCTAAAGAAGATTTTTTAAAAATGCTTCATTACAATCAAAATTTTGCAGCTCGTTTTATAAAAATGTTAGCAAAGAATATGGAGGAACAAGAAGAAAAATTATTGAGCCTTGCTTATAATTCTATTCGAAAAAGAGTAGCTGAAGCATTGGTTGAATTGAGTAAAAAGAAATCAGAAAATAGCGATCAACCAAAAGTTACTATCCTAAGGGAAGATTTGGCAAGTATGGTCGGAACGGCAAAAGAAAGTGTTATTCGTACTTTGACTGATTTTAAAAATGAAGGTCTAGTGGAAATCGATCATGGTACCATTACTATTGTCAAATTAGAAAAACTACATGATTTGCCTGGGTAAATCATTACCAATCAATTGATAAAAATCCTCCTCTCCTTTGATAAAAGTCATTTTGGAGAGGATTTTTTTTGCCTAATTTGAAATTAAAAAATCATGAAAAATTTTATCGACAAAATGTACAGCCAAATGCATAATAATTTCACCCGATGGGATTATGGTTTGCTAAAAACTTATGGTGGAATCTTTGGATTATTAATTGGTGCTTACTTTCCTGAGTTTGTAAAAGATAATCAAGTTATTTTTATAACAATCTTTCTTATTCTTTTGGTGAGGTATTGTTACTTGTTATTTTTTAAAACAAATGAGGTTAAGATTTTTCCCAGTTAAGAAATAACATTGCTAATACAACAAAAAGGAATTAATGGTTAAAATCATTAATTCCTTTTTCTATGTTAACTATTAAAAAAAGAAACCCAACTCCAGAATCTACAAACTGAAGTTGGGAAAAATAAATGCTCCAAATTGCATTGAGTTATTTAGGCTACTTCTTGAAGTTTTTCTTTTCGAGTATTTTTTAATGTAATCGTATTCGCATTCAATTTCTTTTCAAATTTTGCTCTTGGATTAAAACTAACTCCCATCATAATTGAAATAAAAATAGGAAGTGCTAATAAACCCAATAGCCATAAACCTGTAAATCCAGCAGTAATAACTACCGCCATCATTAGATAAAATCTTAAAACTATTGTTCCAAAGTTCAAATTAAAAGCTTTTAAATTATTCATGATATATTTATTTTATTTGTAAATGATACCATAAAGTTAAGCTCACTATGACTTTTAAAAACTGACTTTCGTCAATGCAAAAGGTGATTTTTATCAATGGCAAAAAGTTTTACCTGTTATAAATTGAACCATATACCAATCATTAGGAATTTCCACTTGAAATCCTCTCAAAATAAATAACAATGCAAATACAATTAACAATACAGGATATATTTTCTTAAATAAATTTCTTAATCTTAAACTTATAAAACTACCAGAGAGTCCTGCTACGATCATCAAAGGAACAGTCCCCAATCCGAAAGAAACCATCCACCCTACTCCACCTAAAATACTTCCTGAGGAAATCGCTCCCGCTAATGCTAAATACACTAAACCGCATGGCAATATTCCATTCATCAATCCAATAAAAAATAAGGATTGAAAAGATTTTTTTTTCAAAAACATACTTAATCTACTTTTTACAAAAAAGAAAACTCGATTCGTCCATTTCCATTTTAGCAATGTAGTTTCAATATTAAAAGAAAAAATTCCGGCTACTAAAAAAAGAATTCCTAGTCCAATTGAAATAATTTGCTGCATACCTCCCAAAGAAAAACTCGCACCTAAACCCCCAAACAATAAACCTAAAAATCCATAGGTCAAAATCCTTCCTCCATTGTATAACAAAATACTTCCAACAAGATGAGTTTTCTTCTCCGAAGGATAAGGCAATGCAGCGGCAATAGGTCCACACATCCCAATGCAATGAAGGCTTCCAAATAATCCAATTGTAAATGCTGCTAAAAAATTGATCATTAAATTTGTATCGTTGCTTCCTTATAATATGGAATTTCATTCCCTTCCCAATTCACTTTTACTTTCCAAATTCCTTTTTGTAATTCGGATGTAGGGATTTTTATTTCATAGGTTTCATCTAATTCAATTGATTGATTAAAATCTTTAGAATTATCAGAAGGCCGATAAAACAAAATATCTCCTTTGACACTTGCCAATTCTTTGGGAAAAGAAAATCGCAAATAATTTTCTTCTTTATTTTGAAAAATACCTAAATCGGTTTTTAATGTAGATGTATTGTTAATCTTATCGAGATGCGATTGATATTGAAGATCTTTTTCATAATAATTATCAACCACGAGATTACGATTCACCTGTGTACTTTGATAAACCATGTAAATCATAGTCATCATAAATAAACTATAAAACAAAGTAATTCCAGTTCCCCAATTAAATTTCATAATTAATATTTTTTATTAAAAAACAAACATAACCAACTGGTTATCAATTATTTAAAATTCAAGCACTCATTCTGGCCCTAAAAAATTAGTCACCAATTCATCAATAACTTTTCCATTATCATCCAATACTTCAATCGTAATTTCGGTACTTCGTTGCTTTAAGTCTGTCTTAGCAAATTCAACAAAAACAACTCCTTTTGTAACTCCATTTTTAATAGTCATCGGAGGATTTCCTACTAATTTAATTCGTCCCTTATTTTCTTTCACTCTAAAATTAATAGGATAGATTTTCGAAGATTTATTGATGATCTGATAATCATATAAATTACTAATATGCGTCACCCCTACTTCTTGAAATAACGTCCCTGATGTTTTTAAAAACAATACTTCTACATTATTTCGATTTGAAAAAAGAAAACCTTGTAAAACAATAAGCGCAACTAAAACTAAAGAGTAAGCTTTTACACGGGTGGTAAATATTTTCTTTACTCCAGTTTTAATTCCTTTTTCAGAATCATATCAAATCAATCCAAGTGGACGATCTATTTTTTCCATAATCTCATCACATGCATCAATACATGCCGTACAATTGACACACTCCAATTGAGTTCCATTTCGAATATCAATTCCTGTTGGGCAAACTTTTACGCACATTTTACAGTCAATACAATCTCCTAATTGTTGTTGTACTTTTTCAACTGGACTAGCAACACTTGCTTGAATCACCTCCAATGGATTTTTGGGAGTTCGTTGTTTTTTTATTTTCCCTCTTGGTTCCCCTCGAACATAATCATACGCAACGACTACCGAATTTTCATCCAACAACACACTTTGTAATCGTCCATAAGGACATACTGCAATACAAACCTGTTCTCGCATAAAAGCAAAAACACCATAAAAAACTACAGAAAAAATAAGCATTGAAATAAAGCCCCCAAGATGTTGTTGAATCGGCTCAGAAATAATTTTCCCAACTTCATCAACTCCTATTATGTAGGACAAAAAAGTATTGGCAATCAATACCGCAATTAAGAAAAAAATGATATGTTTCGTTGTTTTTTTAAAAATCTTTTTCGAAGTCCAAGGAGCTTTATTTAGTCGTCGTTGTGCATTAGAATCTCCCTCAATAAAATATTCTATTTTTCGAAAAACCATTTCCATAAAAATAGTTTGTGGACAGATCCATCCACAAAATAATCGCCCAAACACTACCGTAAACAAGGCTATAAAAACAATAAATGTAAGCATCGCCAAAACAAACAAATAAAAATCTTGCGGTGCAAAATGAACACCCCAAATGATAAAATTTCGTTCTATCACATTAAATAACATCAATGGTTCGCCATTCACTTTTACAAAAGGCATCCCCAATAATATTATTAATAACAACCAACTTACATAAGTTCTTGCATTCGTAAATTTCCCTTTTGGCATTTTCGGATATAACCAAATTCGCTTTCCCTCAGCATCGACTGTGGCTATCGAGTCACGATAGGATTCTATATCTTTTATGGGTTCTGAACCATTCATTTATTGTATATCTTTTTGGCTCATATAAATAATTAGGTGGATAAAATATTATCCTATATTTTGTCTGCAAAAAAGATGCAGATTAATTTGTTGAATTTAATGGACGAAGCAAAATGTTATAAATTGCTTCGAGATATTCGTTGGACAGAAGGAGTATGTTGTGTTAGTTGTTCGAGTAAATCTGTCATAAAAAATGGCCATGATGAAAATCAATTGAACAAACAACGTTATCAATGCAAGGATTGCCAAAAGAATTTCGATGATTTAACGAACACTATCTTCTCCAATAGCAACCTTACGCTTAAAGTTTGGATTCTAGTTCTTTATTTAATGGGACTGAATTTGTCTAACAAACAGATTTCCCAAGAACTAGAAATAAGCGAACCGACTGCTCAACGTATGACGACTATTTTACGAGAAGGGATTGTAAAAAAAAGCCTGATATACGACTTGAACAAGAAGTTGAGGCAGACGAAGTTTATATAGTTGCAGGACATAAGGGACAACCCGAAAATGTAATAAAAACAGGGCGTCCAGCTCGTCCTCGCCGCCTCAAAGGTGCAAGGGGAAGAGGTACTTTAGCAACAGAAAAACCACCTGTACTTGGTTTAGTTCAACGTAATGGATTACTTGTTCTTCATTTACTACAAAATGTTCAACAAAATACAATCCAACCAATTATTGAGAAAATAGTGACCAAAGGTAGTTTGATTTATACAGACGAATACAACATCTATAACAAGCTTGAGCAATGGGGATATGAACATAAAACAGTCTGTCATTCATCAGGTGAATATGCACGAGATGACGACGGAGATGGATTTTGTGAAGTTCATGTCAATACTCAAGAAGGTATCTGGTCAGTCCTTCGATCTTGGTTAAGACCACATCGTGGAATATCTCAAAAAAGACTACCCATCTTTTTGGGTTTCTTTGAATTTATTTTCAATACTCGCCGAAGAGGCAAAGCTGTTCTAGGCGATCTTTTTAAAACAATTCTTGCTCCTGATAAGAGAAATTTGGAGGATATTTATCTTCCCACCTAATTCTTATTATGAGCCATCTTTTTTATCGAAATAGAATATCGAACAATAGAACAAGGATTTAAGATTTAAGAAGTTTTTCGAATACTAGGAAAATTAAGACTCACCAATTTTCGAAAAACTTCTTAAATCTTAAATCCTTGTTCTATTTTTCGATATTCAACTCTTCTTCATAAAGTTCTCCCTCAGCAGGTCTTGCATTAGGAGGATTTGTACCTCTTAATGTCAAAATAAAACTTGACACCTCTTGTATTTCCTCAGGCTTCAAAGTTGATTTCCAAGGAATCATTTGTTTCCCTGGAACGCCATTCGCAATCGTTTTAAAAATATTTTTAATTCCTCCTCCATGAATCCAATAATCGTCAGTCAAGTTTTGTCCCATATTTTCAACACCTTCCCCTTTTTTTCCATGACAAACTGCACAGTATTTTTGAAAAGTTTTTTCACCTGCAGCTAGTCTATCCATTCCACTTAAGGCCGTAACATTATCCGCCGAAAGAATTTCTTTTTTCTTTGCTTTTTGAGCCGCATTAAAAGCTGCAATAGCAATTTCAGCATCTACTACTTCTTGTTCATATTCTTCTGCTTGGCTTAGTCCAAATGATGAAAAATGATAAACCCAGATATAAATAAATGCATAAGCAATGGATACATAAAACATTCCGACCCACCACGGAGGAAGATTGTTATCCAATTCTCGAATACCATCATAATCATGATTTAATAAAATATCAGACTCTTGCTCCAAAGTAACACCACCGTCCAATTGCTGATAAATATATCCTAAAAAGTTTTCATTTTTAGACTTAAAAACTGCTGCTGCATGACTCATCCCGGTGCTCTCAAGCCGTTGAATAGTTTGTGTTCTCCAAATCGATTTCACAGTTTGGAATAAAACAATTAAGGCACTTATCGTAACTGTACCACCTAACACCAAAACCAAGTTCTCAACCGTCCAATCTAAAAAGCTTTTATTTTTTTCATTTAAAACAACTGCTTCTGCTGCCCAAGTAGGTGTAGTTATCATAAAACTTAAAAGCAGCATAAAAACTTTATGGTTTTTCATAACAATGTATTTTCATTTTTTAAAGAATCATTTTCATCTAATGGAAGATTTGCCATTCTATTCATAAAATCTTTTTTAGCAGTAATTGCTCTAATCGTAATGATGGCAAAAACAGTCGTAAATATGAGCAAAGGAATGATTCCCATCCAATCTATATCACCTGCTCTTTCTAAAATATATTTATACATTTTTTATTTTTTTTTGAGTTGAAAATTATGTTTTAGAGCCGTGTCACAGTTTGAAACCGTGACACGAATTCATTCATTATTTTTCTGCTTTCGGTTTAGGTCGAATATCAGTTCCCAACCTTTGTAAATAAGCAATCAACGCAATGATTTCTTTATTTTCTAAATTTTCAATATTGCCTGCTTGTTCTTTTAATCCTTCAGCAATTCCAGCAGCTTGTTGCTGCAATTCTTGTAAAGCTATTTTATCATACCCTTCAGGATATGGTGTATTCAACATTTGCAATACTCTAATTTTTGCAGGTAAATCTGATACATCTAAATCATCTTCATACAACCAAGGATAAGGCGGCATGATACTTCCAGGTGAAGTGCTCGTAGGGTCAAGCATATGACTATAATGCCATGCATCTCCATATTTTTTACCTACTCGATGTAAATCTGGCCCTGTTCTTTTTGATCCCCACAAGAAAGGGCGGTCATAAATAAATTCTCCAGATTTTGAATATCCAGCATCTCCCATGACATCATATCGTTCCACTTCCCAACGGAAAGGACGAACCATTTGAGAATGACAACCTACACATCCTTCTCGTATGTATAGATCACGTCCTTCCAATTCCAAAGGAGTGTAAGGTTGTACCGCTGCAATTTTAGGAACATTCTCATCCACAAGAACCATAGGAAAAAACTCTACTAATCCTCCGATCAAAATAGCTATTGTAGAGAATAATAATAAAGTGATGGGTTTACGTTCAATCCACCGATGCCAATGTTCTCCTTTCTGTCTAACATGCTGTACACGTGGAGCAGCTTCCGCAGCTTCGTTTTCAATTAAAGATCCTGAAACAATAGTTTTACGTAAGTTGTAAACCATTACAAAAACACCCGCAAGATATATCGTACCTCCTACTGCTCTTATCGCATACATTGGCAAAATAGCAGTTACTGTTTCCAAAAAATTTCCATATAACAAGTACCCTTCTGGCACAAAATCTTTCCACATAAAATGTTGTGTCCATCCTGCAAAATATAGTGGAACTGCATAAAATAAAGTTCCCAAAGTAGCAATCCAAAAGTGGGTATTTGCCAATTTTACAGAGTATAATTTTGTATTATAAATACGTGGAATCAACCAATATAAAATTCCAAAAGTCAACATCCCATTCCATCCTAAAGTCCCAATATGAACATGTCCAATCGTCCAATCGGTAAAATGACTTATCGCATTTACACTTTTCAAAAGTTGCCATCCCATAAGCTGTAATTGCAACGACCATAAATTTCAAAATCGGATCTTCCCGCACCCTATCCCAAGCTCCTCTAAGTGTCAATAATCCATTCAGCATTCCTCCCCAAGAAGGTGCAATCAACATAATGGAGAAGACGGTTCCTAATGACTGCGCCCAATCTGGTAATGAGGTAAAAAGTAAATGGTGAGGTCCTGCCCAGATATAAATAAAAATCAATGCCCAAAAATGAATGATGGACAATCGGTAGGAAAACACAGGACGATTAGCCGCCTTCGGCAAATAATAATACATGAGTCCGAGGTAAGGGGTTGTCAAGAAAAATGCTACAGCATTATGTCCATACCACCATTGAATCAAGGCATCTTGAACAATGAAATATTTAACCAACCTATCCATTTTTGAAAACCTATGGCGTTAATTTCGTTTAGCCCTAGGTATTCTGGAAAACTTAATAACATTATATTTCCAAAAATAAAACCTGACACTCCTAATTGATAAATTAATTTTTTATCTACTTTTTTCCTTTGTCCCTGATCTAAATCACCTAAATTAATTTCTGGAGTGTATCCGATTGAACTGAGTAATTCGGCAAGTTGTCGAAGAGATGTTTTTGATTTATCAAAAGTGAGTTTAACTTCCTTTTTTAGGAAATTAATCTTTGAAGATAAAATCCCATCATTAAATTTATATAAATTCTCTAATAGCCATACACAGGAGGCACAATGAATTGCTGGAAGAATGAACGCAATCTTTGCAACTCTATCATCCTGATAATCAACCAGTTGCAGTCTCACCTTTTCGTCATCCAACCAAACAAACTTCGTTTGCTTTTTCCCTTTTAGAGAAACACCTGAATGTTCGTCAATCTCATAATATTGACAAAGATCATTATCATTAAGGATCTCATAAACCATTTTACAGCCTTGGCAGCAAAATGATTTATCAGCAAATAACACAATTTCAGTATGGCAATCTTCGCCACAATGAAAACAAGTATTATCTACATTGATATTTGAATTGTCTTTTATTGGAGATAAGGTATTCATGTTACCCATTTATTTTTTCACAAAAATACTTGAGACACGATTATAGAATATTGACGATTGTCACTAAAACAGGATGATAATAATCACGGAAAATATTATTCATAAGAAGGATGATTAACATTAAACTAAAAGGTGATTTCCATCACCTTTTCAAGGAGTGTGAAGATTTAATTTTGACAAAAGTTTATTGTAAAAAAACAAACGATCCATGAGTAGTATAGTAACTATGTTATTAGGAGGAGTGGCTTTATTTTTATTTGCCATTCATCAATTATCGAGTATTCTTGAAAAATCATTTTCAGAAACGGCAAAACTCTTTATTCAAAAATATACCAACAATATATTTGCAGCTATTTTTATAGGAATAATTGCCACAATATTATCTGGTTCTTCCTCTGCCGTTATAATCATTTTAATCGTATTTATCAATGCTAAAATTCTAGATTTCCGAAAAGGGATTGGCATTATCATGGGAGCCAATATTGGAACAACTATTTCGAGTCAAATCATTGCCTTTGATGTTGCTCAATATTCTGTTTTTGCTTTGTTAATTGGATTAGCTTTTTTTATTTTTTCAAAAAAACAAAAAGTAAAAAACTATGCTCAAGTATTGTTATTTTTTGGGATGTTGTTCTTTGGGCTTTTTATAATGGAAGAGTCCGTTCTTCCTTTACAGGATAGTCAATTCTTTAATGATTGGATACTTCATGTCGAAAATAAACCATTGGAAGGTGCATTGATTGGAGGACTCATAACTTTAGTTATTCAATCTTCAAGTGCTACGGTTGGATTAGCAATTGTATTAGGAAAACAAAACTTGATTTCTATAGCAGGTGGAATAGCAATTATGTTGGGTGCTGAATTAGGAACATGTTCGGATACTTTACTTGCAACTATTAATGGATCAAAGCAAGCATTTAAGGCTGGATTATTTCACTTATTTTTTAATTTAACCACTATAATTTTAGGGTTGATTTTTTTCATTCCATTTGTACAATTAATTGAACAGATTTCTCAGGGACAAGGGATTGATAATCATATTGCAAATGCTCATGTTATTTTTAATGTATTGGGAGTTGTAATCTTTTTACCTTTTGTTGGATTGTTAGAAAGGTTTTTAAATTTTGTTTTACCTGACTCACAGACGAAATCGAATATCGAACAATAGAACAAGGATTTAAGATTTAAGATTTAAGAAGTTTGACGAATCTTCGTGTATTGGTTCAAAGTATATTCGTCAAACTTCTTAAATCTTAAATCCTTGTTCTATTGTTCGATATTCATTTCCCCATCTCACTAGACTATAATCCCTTCCAAAAAATCCCCAACAAAATAAGCTACTCCCGCAGCCAATGCACCCAACAACAGCGTTTCTAAAATACTCTTAAAATAACTCGTCTCTGTAACATATGATTTTAGAAAACCTACCATGATAAAACCCAGAGAAGTAAAAATACAAGTCATCAAAAATAAGTTGCCGTTATATACAAATATATAATCCCAAACATAAAGCAATAAAGGAATCAACCCGATTAAAAGAAAAGAGATGTAAGTAACGAATCCAATTTTAAAAGGTGATTTGTTTGATGGAATCAATTGTAATTCTTCTCGCATCATTTCTTCCACCCAACGGTCTTTATCGGATACAATAGTATCCACTACTTTTTCTAATAATACTCCTTCAAAACCTTTCTTCGCATAAATATCCATTACTTCTTCCCGTTCCAAATCAGGCCAATTTTCAACTTCAAAATATTCTACTTTTTTATGTTTGTTATAATTATCTTTTTCAGATTTAGCAGCTAAGTACGCACCAATCGACATTGAAAAACCATCCGCAAACAAATTGGCAAATCCTAAAATCAATACAATCGAAGCATCTAAACCTGCCCCTGTTGAACCAGCTACAACTGCAAATGTAGTGACACTTCCATCGATACCTCCATAAACAAATTCACCTAGATAATCTTGATATTTTTTAAAGAATTGAGAGTCTCTAGGGTTATGAATATCTGATTCATATTCTGCATTCGTGGAATTCATTTTTCTTTTTTCATCAAAGAAAACTAAATATAAGAATGCAATTAGTGACAAAAATCACCATCCAATATGATTTAAATCATCTATGATTAAAGGACTTGATATTAACTTTGAATTGTCTTTGAAGAGCTATTCAAAGCTTACAAAAACACAAATTAAGATTGTTTTCATTTGGTTTTCCTCCTTTCTCATAGGGAGGATTTGGGGTTATGAGGGTTGGGGTTTTGCCCAACTCTCTCTTAAATAAAAAATTTAAATACATTTATTATGAAAAATGATAGTGCCACTTTAGTTGAAAAGTCAATTAATGCTCCTTATGAAGTCACTCAAGCTGTGATAGGAATAGAAGCAAGTAAAACTGATAAATCTATTTTAAAATATTTTAATTTCTTTACCAAAAACATTCCCACTTCATCCGCATTTTTCATTCATGCCGAATCCTTTTTTAAAAAATTTGAGGCGTTAAAAACGGAAGATTTTTATCAAGATGAAATGACTTTCTTTAATAGTCAAATAGAGAATAGGATTCAAAACGATATAGAAAAATACTTCCCTCAAAAAGATAAAGTATACATTGAATCTGATCTTAAAAATGGTAATCCTTTAGAAATTCTTTTAGATACCGCCGAAGAATTAAATGCTGATTTGATAGTAATAGGTCAAAAAAACGGAACTAAACATCATGGAATTTTAGCTAAAAATTTTGCTAGAAAAACCAAAGGAAATGCTTTAGTCATTCCTGAAAAATCAAAATGTAAAATCACTACTATTTTAGTTCCAGTTGATTTTTCAGAAAACTCAGCGAGGGCTTTGCAAACTGCCATCAGCATCCAAAAACAATTAAAAAAACCTGCTAAACTAATTGCACTTAATGTTTTTGAATTACCCAACTTTAGCAGTTTTCGAATTACTAAATCTCGTTCTAAATTTAAAGCCAATATCAAGGAGCAGGTAAAAAGTAGCTTTACAAATTTTTTAAAAAAATATGCCCCAGAAGAAATGGAGGAAATAGAAATGCAGTTGCTTTTTAAAGATACTTCCAATATGGGAGGTTACATCTATAGTTTCGCCGCCGATCATAAAGTTGATTTTATGGTGATGGGTGCCAAAGGACATTCTAAACTAGAATTGTTCTTAATGGGAAGTGTTACTGAAAAAGTATTGAGTTTAAATCAATCTTTTCCAACATTGATAGTTAAATAAAAAATAAATAATGAAAAATAAATATAAAATTTATTGGTTGCTAGGAATCATTTTATTGGTTACTGGAGGATTTTGGAATTCCCAAAGGGTCTCAGTAGGAAAGGCCAATATTCAAAATATCTTTTCCAATTCAGGCAATTCATTAACTAAATTCCAAAAAGAAATTGTAGCTAAATTTAGAGAAGGAAATGTAGTAGGGTTAGCTGAATACTTTGATGAAGAAGTATCCTTGGAGATTTTGGAAGAGGGTGATTTCTATTCAAAAGAAGAAGCTCAAGATAAATTGCTAGAATTTTGTCAAAATTATACACCTAAAAAATTCTTTGTCAAACATCATGGGGCAAACGAAAAACAAAACAACTATTATCTGATTGGTGATTTAATTACTACCAAGGATAAGGAATTCAGAGTTTTTGTTTCTAATAATAAAACACAAATTGAAATTATCAGAATAACAACACCCCTTAATTTATAATAAATATTTACACACGCTTTATCAATGTTACCCCTAGTTCATTAAATATGGATTCTGGGGTATTTTTTTTTAATATCTTTATTTATTTTACTTCAGTATCAAACTAAAATGCAACATGATTTTCATTAAAACTTTAATTAATTTTTTAAAGGATCCCGAATATCGAGATTTAATTTTCACTACAATATTTATCTTATTTCTTGGAATGATGTCTTATCATTATTTAGAGGGCTGGGACTACGTTGATTCTTTATATTTTTCCATCATAACTTTAACAACCATTGGCTACGGAGATTTTTCTCCTCAAACAACTGAGGGGAAGTTATTTACTATATTCTATATCATATTGGGGGTGGGAATGATTCTAGCATTTATAAATACAGTCTATCATCATTATGAAAAAGAAAGGATCAAAGGGAAGAAATAAAACAATACTTCTACATCTTAAGTAATTGTTCAAATTTATTCATAAGTTATTTTATTGGAATCATAATAGTAAAAGTAGTGCCTTCATTTACTATACTTTCAAAATGAATCGAACCATCTATTAAGTCCAAATATTCTTTAACAATATTTAACCCAATACCTGTACCTGATATATTGATAACATTTGAACCTCTGAAAAATCTTGAGAATAGATACTCCTGCTCATTGGGTGGGATTCCAATGCCTTGGTCTTTTATCTTTAGAATCAACTGATTATCAACAACTTCCACTTTACACTTGATTACCTTACCTTCTTTAGAATACTTTGCTGCATTTGAAAATAAATTAAAAACAATATGCTTTAATAATTTTTTGTCAAAAAATAGTTCAACGTCTTCTTTCGGCATTTCTTTCTCAATAGTCTGCCCTTTTTTCAATAATGCATGGTTGTCTTTAATGAATTCATCACAAAATTCCAATAACATAAATGACTCCATATGAAGTTCTATCTTTCCATCTTCAAGCTTAGTGAGGGAAAGAAAATCATCTAACGTTTCTGTTAAATGCTTAATCGCCGATTTTATTTTTTTAAAATGCTTCTCTGCTTTTTCAACTTCTCCTTTCTTATTATAATTTTCAATTAAAGATGTAGAAGATAAAATAGTACTTAAAGGTGTTCTAAATTCATGGGAAGCCATGGTTACAAATCTAGATTTAAGATCACTTAATTCCTTTTCTTTTTTAAGGGCTGCTCTAATCTCTAATTCATTTTCTATTAATGCCCGTTCTGCTTTTTCTCGATCTGAAATTTCTTTTTCTAAGTTCTTATTTGTTTGTAACAATTCATTTACAACTGAAGATAAATCGTTGGACTTTATTTTTATTTTTTGCTCCAACTGTCTATTCAATTCAATAATTTCCTTCTCTGCTTTTTTACGGAGAGAAAGGTCATGGATAATCCCTGCATAACATCGTTCCTCCTCCATAAAAAATTCATTCACGCTTAAATGACATGGGAAAGTCGTTTCATCTTTTCTTAACCCAATAATATCTCTTCCTTTTCCAATCACCTTTTTGACACCAGTATTTTGATAATCATAAAGATATACATCATGATGATGTCGATGCGGAATTGGCATCAAATCATTTACTTTTTTCCCAATCAATTCACCTGGAGCATAGCCAAATAATTGTTCGCCGGCAGGATTGATTTTTAAAATAATCCCTTTCGTGTTTATCAATATTATACCATCAATTGCAGTTTCGAAAATTGCATTTAATAGTTGGGCATCCACCAAATTATTTGAATTAAAGTCTTTCACATACCATAAATTGAGAAATTAAAAATAGAGTAAAGTGCTAGAAATAATTCTAGCACTTTTCAATTTTACAAAGATAAAATCTCCATTTTTCGAAGAAAATGAGAAATATCATCCCAAAAAGATGATTCTTGTCATCTTTTATTTGATAAAAATTTTAATAGATCATTTCAAAATTGATGATCGTTTGGGTTCCTTTGCTTGTTTGTACTTAATCATTTGTTTTCTAATTTTTCCGACAGCAAGAGGAATCGCTCTTTCAAAGTTATCTGCATAGCTCTTCGCAAAAAGAGTTTGCTTGGGTACTTGAATTTTAATTTCTACTTCTTTGTCTTCAGGAGCATGATCCCCTTCTTTTAATTTAAAGAAAATATCAACCTCTGTAAATCTTAAATTTAGATTTTCTAATCTTGCCATTTTTTCTTTTACAAATTCCTTAAGAAAAGGATTAATACTAAATGGTGCATGGTAATTGATTTTCATATTTTGTAATTTTAATGTTATATAAGTACGAAGAACAAATAAATTGTTTTTTAATTGTTCCTCATGTTATTGGATACAAACATTCATTTTAAGTAATTTTATTTTTAGTCCTTAGTGTACTGATATTTAACCAGTTATAAAAATAACATTCTCCAGAAAGTGCTGTACCAATAAATGCCGCTGCAACAAAGGCTAAAACATAAGCACTCCACCCATAAATCCATCCCGCAAAGTATGCGTAAAAAATCACCACTACTAAAACTAATCGAATGATTCTATCTAATAATCCAATATTCGTTTTCATAATTATTTTGATTTTATTTACAAGAATTTTTAAGCAAATCATTTGTGGTTAAGATTCCTACAAGTTCCTTATCTTTCACTACCGGCAAAGAATGAATATTATGTTTGCAAAATAAAAACAATGCCTCTTTAATGGTTGCCTCGGGTGAAATGGTAATCAAATCAGTTGTCATAATTTCTGAAATATCAATTACATTATTCAAGCTGTCTTCTGTAAAATCATTGAGCATTGATAACTGAACGGTCAAGATTTTCATCATATCATTTGAAGAAATCATCCCGATCAAATCTGTTTTGACATCTACGATTGGCAAATGATGAAAAGGCATTTGTGAAAAAAGTCTAAGTGTATGTGTAAAAGAATTTTTTACATAACCTGTCATAATATTTCTTGACATTAGATCTAAGACTTTTTTGGCTTTGATGTTTTGTGTAGTCATGGCTAATTGTTTATTTTACTTTTTTGAAATTCATCAAATTTTAAAGACCTCTCGTTTAATGCTGTGAGGGTATGATCATTCGCTGAAATTGTTTGTAACCAAATGTCTCCAGATCTATAAAATACTTGAACATGTAAACCATATTTTTCTTCAAATTCCTTTTCCAAAGTGCTTACCTTCAAATGTCCATTGATACTCATATCACCTGAATTATGATTGTATCTAATTCTTCTGAGCGGTTCATCCGTATTCCATTTTACAGAATTTGGAGAACCTTCCTTCTCGTCATGAGCTACTTTATAAAACTCGATTTTCAAATACGGGAATTTATTGTTGAACTCCTCTTGAATTTCTTTTATCGTTTTTGAATCTGCAATTATCATTGGTTCGTTTTTTTATTAAAAATTCATTTTCGAGTCATAAACTATTGATTTACAACAACTTAACTCTTTATTTCTATTATAAAATTACATCGTTTCCATTTTCAAAACATTGACATTTCTCAATTCGACTTATGATTTTTGTCAGTTTTAAATTATCAATCATCAATGGGCGCTGTGTCACAGTTGGAATTAGCTCAAGGACAAAAAAAACCGTTAAGTAATAATTTACTTAACGGTATAAAAGGTTTATCGGAAACCAGCATTCCCTATATATGAGAAAATCTTTGAGTTATAAAAAAACAAATTCATTACTTTTCATTTAAAATCAAAAGCGGCACTTCTATCTTTCGAACCAGTTCTTTAGTAAAGCTTTTATGAAATAATTTTTCAAAAAAGTTACGCTTGGGTTTATACATCACCATCAAACTAATATTATGCTCTCTGATAAAATCATTCATTCCTTCGACCATATCTTTACTATAAAAACTATAAAATCGAATATTTATTTGAGGAGCATTTTGAGTAAAAAACTCATCCAACTCTGCGATTTTATCTTTTGAATATTCTTCCCTTTCACTTAAATGAACTGCTGTAATATTCGCATTAAAAGGTTGCAACAATTTACTTGCTTTCCATATTTCAAATGCATCTGCATCTGAAAAATCTGTGGCATAGCCCAAAACCATTTCTTCACGATAAGCACCATTTTCTGGAATTACAAATACTGGACAAGGGGCATATTTCAAAACATCAATCGCTGTACTTCCCAAAAATCTATCCCATACTGAATTTTGTCCTTGAGTTCCCATTACGATGTAATCTACTTGATCTCGAGAAGCGACTTCCAGTATTTTGGTATCTGGAATACCGATTTCAATATCAGTTTGAACATCAGGAAATTTATCCAACAATGTACTTACATCTTCTCTATTCCGTGCAATTACTTTATTCATTAAGCTTCTTGCCAATTTCAGCTTTTCATCTGTTGCAATTGCAACAAAGGATGGATAATCAAGTGGAGATGTTGTATCGTAAGTTGCCACATGTAATATTTCGACTGTTGCATTAATTCGATCTGCTAAATGAAAAGCAAATTTCAATACACTATCTGATGCTTCAGAGCAGTCTATTGGAACAAGAATTTTAGGTGTTTTTTTCATTTTTGTTGGATTTTAAAATTTAACGAATAACAAGAATTGATCTTTTATTACAGGTATCCACTAACTCCTCGGTAACACTCCCATAAAGAAATTTTTCAAAGGCAGTATGTCCTTTAGCTCCCATCACGACCATGTCTGTATTTTGTCTTTCAAAATAATCCAGTAAAATTCTTCCAGTAGTCGATTGGATATCTTGCCTAAAATCAATGTGAATATTTTCTTTTTCCAAATCATTTCTTTCTAAGAAAATCGACCATGCATTCTCTGCAAATGAAAGTAGTTGGTGGTTTAAATTATTTTTCATTTTCAAATCCAAATAATATTTATCAGGAATTGAATTGATCGCATGAACACATCGAATGGAACAATTTTTTATTTGCTTAGCAAGACTCAACGCAGTTTTTAGTGCTCTTGCTGAATTGTCGGAAAAATCTATTGGAACAGAAATCTTTGTAATTTCCATCGCTACATTATCTGGCACAAACATCACATACCCATTAAAATGACGAACTACTCTTTGAGCGGTAATTCCACTTTTCTCACTATCAGATTTCACACCTACTACTAATAAATCTGAATCCAAGTCTTCGACATAAGCCATCAATTCTCGGTAAGGATTTCCCTCTATCACATTAACTTCTGCTGAAATTCCATTATTAAAAATAGGTTGTGCAATTGTTTCAAGTCTATCTTTAATTTTTCCTTTTAAGTCAAAACCCAAACCTACTAATTCTTGGATATTCATATCTGAATTTTCAGGTGAAAGCATGCTAGGAATAACATGAATAAGATTGACTTTTTTGATGTTCAATTTATTAGCTAAGTACTTTGTGTATTGCAAAACTGTTTTATCATTATTTGATAAATCTACAGCTATGGCGACTTCTTTGGTATGGAGCATATTATATCTTTATTGGATTTATTAATTTAATTTCTTGATTCAAAATTAAAATATACTTGAAGGATAAAAAATGACTTCAATCAACACATAGGATGATTTTTATCATGTTTTAAAAATTTTGTAAAGCTTAATAAAGGAAGGTCTTTAAATAAAATATGGAAAGAAATATATAATGAAAATATGGGATTATACTTTACCCGGTGATTTTTCAAAAAGTCTCGTAGAGACAAAATATGGGTAGAAAGCTTAGGTAAGCATCTGCAAAAAAGTGCCGTAGGTACTTAATATATTGCATACCTACGGCACGATTCGATTTTTTGTTTGGTCCTTCTACCCATATTTTGTCTCTACGAGACTTTTTGAAAATTCATCGGGTAGAATAATGGGATTATTATCCAACAAGTCATTTGGAACTTTAGAATGGATAATTATTTTCTATATTTTTTAGACTAATTGAATTTTGAATAAGTTCTTGGGCATAATTCTAGGTAAGCTGCTCTTTTTTTAATTCATCTTTAGGAGGGTTTATTTTTTCTTAACAATCGGAATTTCCAAAAAGAAGGTCGTTCCCTCCCCTTCTGTACTTTCAAAAGAAATTGTCCCATTCATCAAATCCAAATACCGTTTAACAATCGTCAAACCTAAACCTGTCCCTTGAATCGTTTCAACATTATTTGCTCTAAAGAACCTTGTAAACATATGCTGTTGTTCTTTTTCAGGAATTCCAATTCCAGAGTCTTGCACTTCGATTTTTAGCGATGTATTTATATTTTCTGTTGAGAGTATAACATCTCCTCCATCAAGAGAATATTTAATTCCATTGGATAATAAATTGATAAAAATATTTTTCAGTAAATGTTCGTCAATGAAAACTTTATTATCTCCTTTATGATTGTGAATTATCCTTTGTCCTTCTTTCGCAATTAGACTTACCTCATCTAAAATCTGTTGAACATATTCAGTAAAATTTAACTCTACAGGATAATATCGAACTTTACCCGATTCTAATTTTTCTAACGACAAAAAATCGTTAAGGATAACAGTCAAATTCCGAACTGAAGATTCAATACGGTTGACATGTTTCATTCTCTTTTCTTGCTGTTCCTCTTTGTCATACCTACCAATTAAATTCGCTGACGACAAAATAGAACTTAAAGGTGTTCGAAATTCATGAGATGCCATCGAAACAAATCTAGATTTTAATTCCCCCAATTCTTTTTCTTTCTTTAATGAGTCTTTTAATTTGCTTTCACTTTCATGCAACTCCCTTGTCCGTTCTTCTACTTTTTGTTCCAAATGATCGGAATAGCCAAGGATTTTTTTCTCTTGCTCCTTTAATTCTTTAAGCATGTTTTTTTGTAATGTATCATCACTTACATAAGCGATTGCAAATTGTTCGCCATCTAGATTCATATAACTTAAACTAATCTCGATTGGAAATTGCACCCCATCTTTTCGTTTTCCAAATAACTCTAAATTTGCTCCCATTGCCCTAGGAACAGGGTTTTTATGATAATTATTTCTATGTTGAACGTGATGATTTTTAAATGAATCAGGTAGCAAAATTTCCACTTTATTTCCTATCAATTCAGCAGGGTCATGGCCAAAAAGTTTTTTAGTATATGGATTTGCCTCAACAATATCTCCCTTTGTATTTACAATTAATATCCCAATGGTTGCCTCCTCAAACATCTTCTGAAGCAATTTTTGATTATTCATATTCTCTCGTTTGCTTTTTTGAAAAATTACTTATTGGTAGTAGGTAATTAAGTCAGAAATGGTTTTCATTTGAGTAAAAGTGATTTTATAAAAAATAAATATAGCAAATTGTTTTTATAAAAAAAGAGTTCTTGAATATTCTATCAAGAACTCTTTTGTATTTTAGTTTTCGTTTGTTTTGTTAAGGTTTCAAGAGGTCTCCAATTAGAGTAATCCTTAAATAATCAAAAAAAAATCGAATGAAAACTAAATCTCCATTCGATCTAATTAAAAACCAACTTTCATTTCTTGTTTACAAATTTTAGAAAGGGAAACATCTTTACCTATTCATCCCTTTTTTGATACAAATCTTTTTTTTGGGCTGTCCACTTTTCCTGCGAATCCATCTATGAATTACAACAATACTTTTGTATATACTTCTTTTCGAAAATTAACACATGCAAAAGCATTGTTATATTTTTTCAAAAAAATTATTCAGTATTAATTTGCACATCAATATTAATATTCTTAATCAATTTTTCATCTTTAAAATCAATACTTAAGACAGGCAAATTAGAATTTTGAACTAATGCCTCTACAGTACTTCCAGTAAAAATTCGCTTTAATGGATGTCGATTATAATTAGAAATCACTATCAAATCTGCATCAATATCTTCTGAAAAATGTCGAATGCCTGGCTCTATTAAAGAATCCATATAGATATGTCTTTTACACATAGAGAAATCACATTTTTTCTGATACTCCTTCATGGATTCTTCCATTCTATCTATCTCTGGTGCTCTACATCCTGCCTTATTTATACATGTTGTATTAATCCCTAGAAGATGAACTGTATCAGGATTAAATTTTTTAATAAAATCTAAAAATTTGAGATAAGATGACATCTCTTCTTCTTTAAAACTAGATGCATATACCACGTTTTTAAATTCATGCCTTTTCAATTTATCTTTGATAATAAAAACAGGAACTTGTATGGCACGAACTACTTTTTGACAATTAGATCCAAGGTAAAATCCTTGTACACCACTATGACCATGTGATCCCATTACTATAAAATCAATATTATGACTAGTTACATAGGACTGTAAAGCTGGTAATAATTTTTCTGAGGAACATGCAAAATTTACTTCTACATTTCGAACCTCAGCTTCTATCTTCCATTTATTAAATAGACCATTAATATTTTTAACAATATCAATTCCTTCTGATTTATTTTTTTGATTTGCACTATCTAGAATTTCAACATATTTATCATTTTCAATAGTAGTAAAAAAATGAACTTTAGCATTAAAAAAATCAGCTAATTCCATTCCTAAATCCATTGCTCGTATTGCGCAAAGGGAAAAATCTGTTGGTACTAAAATATTTTTCATGTCTTTGAGTTTTTAAATTTATTAGCAAGTTCCCATTTCCTTGATATGGATTTGGTGATTTTTGTTAATAAAAAAAATGATTAATATCATCTTCACAAAAACTATGAAATCCAAAATCTCAATATTCTTTTACTTCTCTCCCAAAGTAGAATTAAAGAAGATCGATTTCCTAGGGAGAAAAATCCTTTTTGTAACTCCTTCATTTTACTGAATAGTCCAATTCACCTTTCATTTTGTTCAATTCACTTTAAACCCTTATTAAAATTCTAAATCAATTCCTATTTTTAAAAATTCTTTTAAATCTCAAAGAGCAACCTTAATTTTTTACAAACACAAAACATGAACCTTCGCTTAATACTTACCCTCATTTGTTCCCTAAGTTTTTCATATATCTTTAGCCAGCGTACACTCTCAGGGATAGTTCTTGCAGAAGATAACCAAGAACGATTACCATTTGCAGATGTTATTATTAAAGGAACAAATAATGGAACCTCTACAAATGTTGATGGTTACTTTTCTTTGATTAATGTTTCAGAAGACGCTTTGACACTTCAAGTTCTTTATGTTGGTTATGCTATGGTCGAAGTGGAAATTGAAGCGGGGAAAGAAGATGTGAAAAAATTGGAAATAAAATTACAGTCAGGTGTTCAATTGAATGAGTTAGTAGTTACAGGACAATCTCACAAGGTGATGAATGCATCTGAAGGTATTAGTACCATCCAAATTGCTCCCGCCCAATTAGCATTATTACCGAATGTGGGAGAAGTAGATATTTTTCGTTCCTTACAATTATTACCTGGAGTAAGTGGAAGTAATGAAAGTTCATCAGGACTATATGTAAGAGGAGGAACCCCTGACCAGAATTTGGTTTTATTGGATGGAATGACTGTTTATAATGTTGATCACTTTTTTGGTTTTTTCTCTGCTTTTAATGCAGATGCGGTCAAGGATGTAAAATTATTCAAAGGAGCATTCCCTGCTAAATATGGCGGACGGCTGTCAAGTGTTGTAGATTTAACGGGAAGGACAGGAAGTCCAAATAAATTTCAAGGCAATGTAGGATTGAATTTATTAAATGCTCGTGCAGGTATTCAAATTCCTTTGTTTAAAAAAGGATCGCTTTCGCTTAATGCTCGGCGTTCATATACTGACATTATTAGAAGTGGATTGTACAATAAAATTTTTGATGTTTTTACCCAAACCGAAAACCCACCTAATATTGATGGTTTAGATATTAATACTATCGAACCAGATTTTTATTTTTTTGATTTTAATAGCAAGTTGAGTTTTAACCCTACAGATAGAGATGTTATCGCATTTTCATTTTATTCAGGTGCGGATCATTTAGTTGAATTTAATGATGTTACCATAGAGCGAACTGAAGGTGTTCCTCTTTTAATAGAATTAGATGTGGACGAAAATAGTGATTGGGGAAATCGAGGATTTAGTGGAAAATGGTCCCGCCAATGGAATCCTAAATGGTACACCAATCTGCTAATTGCCAACTCTGATTATTTTAGCAAGTATGATCGACAGGTTGATATTTTAGCGACCCTTACTCAGCAAGATACGGTGGTCTTAGATCAAACGAATTTAACTTTGGAAGATAACAATGTTAAGGATTTTACTTTCCGATTGGATAATGAAGTACAGGTGAATAGTCAACATAAATTAGAATTTGGAGGATTGGTTACCCAAGCAAAAGTAGATTACAAATTTATTCGAGATGATACTTTAACGATTTTAGATCTTAACCAAGATGCGATTTATGCTGCCATGTATTTTTCAGATACTTGGTCACCTATTCCAAAATTATCCATCAATGCAGGATTACGATCTACTTATTATGATGAAAGTGGAAAGTTTTATTGGTCTCCTCGTTTTTCATTTAAATATGATTTAACCAAAAGGATAAAATTAAAAGGAGGCTATGGAAAGCATTATCAATTTGTCAATCGAATTGTCAATGAAAATATTACAGAAGGTTCAAGAGATTTTTGGTTATTGGCGGATGATGATTTAGTAAAAGTGAGTAGTGCAGATCATTATATTCTGGGGGCAGCCTACGAAACCAAGGATTATATCTTTGACGTAGAGGCTTATCGAAAAGATTTAAACAACCTCGCAGAATTTTCTTTACGTTTTCAGAGAGATGATATTGATTTAGATCGGTTATTCTTTTTAGGAAGTGGATATGCCGAAGGTGTAGAATTTTTATTACAAAAAAAACAAGGTACTTACACAGGTTGGGTAACTTACACTTTATCGAGAGTACGTAATAATTTTCCAGAACTAAATAATGGATTTGAATTTTCTGCCCTGCACGATCAACGTCATGAATTTAAAACTGTCCATTCCTTCGAATGGGAAAATTATCGTCTTGCTGCGACTTTTGTTTATGGTTCGGGAAAACCATTTACAGAACCTGGAGGTCAATATTCCATTGACCTACTTGATGGAGAAACCAATAGTTATATTGGAATTGGTCCAAAAAATGGATCTCGACTCCCACCCTATCATCGTTTAGATTTGTCGATACATTATATAACAAGTTCAAGAGGATTGGATTATGATATTGGATTATCAGTTTTTAATTTATACAACCGTAGGAATGTTTGGTATCGAGAATATGATTTTTCACAAAAACCACCAGTCATTTCAGAAATTCAATATTTAGGAATCACTCCTAATATATCTATGGATGTTCGATTTTAGTAATACTTTTACATTTTTTTAATTATGAAAAAAATCACCTTATACTTATTTCTTATCGGATTATTAATTACCTCCTGTGGAGAAGAAAATCTTAATGACATAGCTGAAAATCAATTCGTTGTGGAAGCATTTATTTATGCAGGAGAACCGATAGATGACATTCGAATCAAAACGACTTTTCCACTCATAGATGAAGAAGATACTTCTGTCCCGATTAACAATGCAGATGTCACCTTAATAAAAAATGGTCAACGCTATGATTTGGTTTCATTAAATGATGATGGATTTTATCATTATCCAAATAATGATTTAATGGTAGAGACTAATGATGTGTTCCAATTAGAGGTGATCCATGATGGGATTACTGCAACAGGCGAAACAAAAGTACCCACTCCAACAACAGGGCTAAGTTTATCTCAAGACACATTATTTGTTCCTGTTCTTCCAATCTCAAGTGGTATGGATTCCGTTGTGCTTGCTATCAGAAATTTTTTACAAGGTTCCGTGATTGAATCTACGTGGGATAACCCCAATGAAGATTTATACTTTATGGTCGTAGAAAGTGTTGCTGATACGATCATTCCAATTTTCCCTGCGCAAGTGATTAATGCATTAAAAACCTTTAGATTTGTATCCGCACCTACTGATGGTTCTTCCACCACTTTTCTTGCAGGTGCTATCGAATCTTATGGAACCTATTCAGTAAAAGTATACCATATCAATCAAGAGTACGCGGCACTATATGAAAATCGAGAACAGGATTCTAGAGATTTAAATGAGCCACCTTCTAATGTAACCAATGCCTTGGGTGTTTTCTCTGCATTTAATAGTCAGGAAGATTTTTTTGAAGTAGTACCAGAATAAAATATCGATTGGAGTGAATAATAAAACTAATAGAATCCTTCCAATTGTAGTATCGGTCATTTTACCTTTAATAGGCTTATACTCTAGATCAGAAGAAGTTTATGGAGAACAAAAATTTTTGATAAAATGGTTGGCCTCCTCTATTATTCTATATATTATATGGAATCTATTATGGAAAATAACAGATTTGAAATTTAGATATCGGAATTGGGGTTATGTGTTTGTTTTTTTTGCCATAGTTTCATTTGTTTATGGTCTAAAATTCTGGAGGGATACAGAATTCGAATTTCAACAAATTGTCAGACTGACTTTTACCATGTTATTGATATTAATCATTCAGTATGCTTTAAGAAGTCAACAAAGTATTTCTGGATTAATTTTAGAAAAAGAGCAATTACAAACAGAGAATTATAAATCGCAACTAAAAGTTTTACGAACTCAAATAGATCCACATTTTTTATTTAATTCTTTGAATACGTTAAGGTCGATGGTTCGACATCAACATTCCAATTCGGAAGAATTCATTATTTGTTTATCTGATTTTTATAGGCAAACCATGAAAAATAATGAAAAGACTTCAATGCCACTTTCGGAAGAACTTAAAGTTTTGAAATCCTATTTATTTTTGATGACAAATAGAAACGAAGAAGCGGTAAAAATAAAAATTAATATAGACGACTCTTTACTTTCCTATCACTTACCTTCCTTAGCTTTACAAGTGGTGGTAGAAAATTGTTTTAAGCATAATAGCATGACTTCTAAATTGCCAATTCATATTGGAGTAGAAACTGTAGAGGATTTTTACATAAAAGTTAGTAATAATATTCAACCTAAATTTGGAAATAATGAATCCATAGGTTTCGGTTTAGACTCATTAAAAAAGAGATATGAATTGATGAATATTTCAGAAGGAGTTATCATTGAAAAAACATCTAATCAATTTACTGTTAAATTAAAATTGATTAAAAAATGAAAGTTTTAATCATTGAAGATGAATTGCATACTGCTGCTCTCCTTGAAGAAATCATAGAACAAGAAAAAAATTTTAAGGTCTCTCAAAAATTGGAATCTGTCATCGAAGCGGTTGACTATTTGAGCAAATACCAAAATGATATTGATCTTTGTTTTTTTGATATTCAATTAGCAGATGGGAAGAGCTTTGAAATATTTAAACATGTTGACGTTACCGTACCTATTATTTTTTGTACAGCATTTGATGAATATTCATTAGATGCTATTAAAAATAATGGAATCGATTATATTCTAAAACCATTCAAAGAAGAAGAGATAAAAACGGCCCTTCAAAAATATAAAAGATTAATTTCCAATCTTCAGAAAAAATCAAATGTTCCTTTTCAATTTCAAAATGATAAAGAGAAAAAGTATCAACAGATTTTTTTACCTCAGTTTCGTGAAAGAACAATAGTAAAAAGAATACAAGAAGTCGCTTTGTTTTTTGTAGAGAATGAAACCGTTTATCTCTATGATTTCGAGGGTGAAAAATTTCCTTTATATAAAAAAATGGAATACTTAGAATCAGTTTGTGATCCAAATCAATTCTTTCGGATCAATCGCCAAATGTTAATCAACCGTAAAACTGTCCTTTCTTTCGAACCTCATTTCAATAGAAAAATAATCCTTCAACTTTCCATCCAATTGAATAATCAACCTATTGTCAGTCGATTAAAAGTTTCTCATTTTAAAGATTGGTTGGAACTGTAACCGCTAGAAGCGTATTCCCTTTTCAGTTTAAGAAATGAACCTCTTGATTTCACTTCCCACTAAACGAAATATACCTTCAGATTTTGTAACATACCTCCCCTTTGAATCATCAATCTATTTTGTGTCGAACAGTATATTTTTATTTTTTTGCGTAAATATTACGCTAAATAATTGCTATTATACTTTTTGTGATTTATATTTGTGTACATAATACGCAATATAGTATTTTAGTTGTAAATAAAAACTACTGAAATCCTAATTTTAATCTAAAAATTTAAATCCAATAGATATGGTAGATCTAACAAATAGTTCATTTTTGAATACAATCGCAAGATCAAATAAAGAGTTAAGAAAGGACAGAGCATTAATTATTGCGAAAGCAACTGAAAAGGCATTAAGGCGTAAAATCGAGGACTTCAATGATAATTTAGAATCGATGAAATTAAGCTTAGATAATTTATTGGATATCAATCCTAGTAATACACATACAATTATAAATCCAAGTGATTTTAATCCGGAAGCCTATATAAGAACTGCAGAAGAAATTGATTTAAAGATCAGAGATATTACGATACGAAGAGATTTAGCACAACAGCGTTATAACTTACTTTTTGAAAAATAAGTAATTGTTCACATTTATTCATTAACAACTAAGAGTTTTCAGAAAAATGATTTCGTAAAAATCCACCCCCTTTCCCCCGCCAGCGGGGGAAAGCAGACTGCCAAGTTTTAGCAGATTGCCTCTAATAATCTACAATCTTTTCCCCCGCTGGCGGGGGCTAGGGGGTGGATTTCACGAAATCATTTTTCTAAAAACTATTTATTAACAACTTAAAATTTATAAAACATGGGAGGAGGAAGATACGACTTCAATAGCAGAAAAATCAAAGCTAAAAGTAAAGGTTACGATAAAGTAACCTCATCCAATTTTAAATCTTTATTTAGAAGTACTAGTGAACGAATTCATCAATCATTAGATCCATTGGGACTCGGTATTCGAGAGTCAAGAGATAATCCAAACCAAGAAACAGTTGCCATTTTGATTGGTATCGACTTTACAGGTTCTATGGGGGCATTACCTACACAATTGTGTAAGGATGGTCTACCAAATATGTTGCAGAATATTTTTGAAGCAGGCATTGAGCATCCTCAAGTCGCCTTTATGGGTATTGGTGATCACGAGTGTGATCGTTTTCCGCTTCAAGTTAGTCAGTTTGAAATTTCCGATGAGACACTTGACGATTGCCTTATGAATATGATCCCTGAAGGCGGTGGCGGCGGAAATAGTGGTGAGAGTTATTTGCTTGCTTGGTATCATGCTGCAATGCATACCTCTATTGACTGCTTTGAAAAGCGTGGGCAAAAGGGGGTACTGATTACGATTGGTGATGAGCCAACCTTACCATTTCTTCCGTCCTCTGCTATCCAAAATATTTACAGAGCACCAGAGTCAATAAACTGGACAGCAGAACAACTATTGGAAAAGGCAATGGAAAAATATGAGGTTTATCATATCAATATGACCAGTACACATTCTGGCAATAGAACTAAGGATAATGCTTGGTGGAAGAAAAATCTGGGAGAGCGATTTATTAATGAATCTGACTACAAGAACATTGCAAAAGTCATTGCAAGGTTAACCTCTCAAAGTGTAAAAAAATCAGGAGGTCAAAGCGATTCAATTACTCATCTCCTATGATTTATATCGTAACCGGTCTTGGATTTGGCGACGAAGGAAAAGGGGTGACTACCAATTTTCTAAGCCAAACCCTTGCCCAGCCTCTTGTAATTCGTTATGGCGGTGGCAATCAGGTAGGGCATACAGTTACCACTAATACGATACAACATGTACATCATCATACTGGTGCTGGAACACTTGCTGGAGTACCCACTTTTTATTCAAAGTATTGCACCGTCGATCCTATTGGTACTGGCAATGAGTTGGAAGTATTAAAGTCGTACCAGCCCACCAACATCTATGACCCTGGTTGTATGCTAGTGACCCCTTTAGATGTGCTGGCCAATCATGAGTCAGAAAAAGTCAATGGACATGGATCTGTAGGTGTCGGATTTGGCAAAACAATTGAACGCAATGAAAGGCATTTCCGTTTAACAGTTTTGGATATTTACAATGAATTCTTATTCAAATCAAAATGCAAACAGATTGAGTCCTATTATGGAAATCACTTTGATATTGAAGCTTATTACAAGGAATGTGTTTACTTTATTAATCAAGTTACAGTAACAAAACTTTGGTCTATCAAATCTGATTATTCCAATTTTATTTTTGAGGGACATCAAGGGGTTTTACTTGATGAACAATATGGTATTTTTCCTCATGTTACTCGCTCCAAAACGACGGGGTATAATGCGCTTCGAATCATTGAGGAGGAACGACTCTCAGGGCGGATTGAAACGTATCTGGTTACTCGTTGTTATCATACTCGTCATGGCAATGGTCCGTTTTTTGAAGCGCCAATTTTATTGCAAAATAATAAATGGGAAACGAATGTATACAATGAGTATCAGGGGCAATTTCGAACAGCACCATTAGACATAGAACTCCTTCTTCAGGCGGCACATTATGATTTAATGGACAATCCTAATCCAAGGAAATTAGTCATTACCTGTTGTGACCAATTGGAGCATTCCGACGAGCTTATCAAACAATTGAAACATAGCATTGACGCAACGGACTATTTTTCGAATAATAGTCCCTTCTCTAAACTAAAGAGAATCATTTAGCATAGATCTTATACTGAGGCTCTGCTAACACAATCTCTTTGAGATTGTGCTAGCGGTTCGAGCAGATTACTTTTTAATTGTCATTCTGCTTTGTATTGTACAGCTGGGGATTTATCAATAAATCTGATTACTAGAACATTGCATTACCAATTTTTTTCAAATTCATTAAATCTTTTAATTCAGTTAGCACACTCATATTTTCAATAGTAGATGGTGGATTAAAAGGTTTTCCATCGGCAAGATGTCTCATAATTTTTCTTAGAATTTTTCCAGAGCGAGTCTTTGGTAATCGAAAAGCAACCACAGCCCGTTTGAAAGAAGCTACTGGACCAATTTTGTCTCTCACCATTTGAATGAGTTCTTTTTCCAAAACAGTTTCTTGTATTTCTACACCGGATTTAAGAACAACAAAACCAACTGGCACTTGCCCTTTCAATTCATCTGCAATGCCAACTACAGCACATTCTGCAACTGCTACATGCGACGCTAAAACCTCTTCCATCTCAGCCGTCGAAAGTCGATGCCCTGCGACATTGATAATATCATCAATTCTTCCTGTGATAAAAAAATAGCCATCTTCATCTACATAGCCACCATCACCTGAAAAATAATACCCTTCAAATTGAGAAAGATAGGATTGTTTAAATCGGTTGGTATCCTTCCATAAATTTGGAAGACAACCAGGAGGAAGTGGCAGTTTTATGGCAACAGCTCCTTCACTATTTGGAGGTAAAGGATTTCCATCCGCATCTAAAATTTGAATATCAAATCCAAAAACAGATTGGGATGCAGAACCTGGTTTTATTTCTTTTAAATCTATTCCTGCCATATTCGCTAGCATCGGCGACCCTGATTCTGTTTGCCACCAATGGTCAACAACTGGAATTTGTAAGAGTTTTGTTATCCAATCGTAGGTAGCTTCGTCAGTTCGTTCTCCAGCAAGGAAAAGATATTTTAAACAAGAGGTATCATATTTTTGATGAAGCAACCCATTAGGGTCTTCTTTTTTTATGGCACGAAATACAGTTGGAGCAGTAAATAAAACTTTAACGTTATACTCATTTATGACTCTCCAAAATGTTCCTGCATTAGGAGTCTTAATTGGTTTCCCTTCAAATAAAATCGTAGTACATCCATGAATTAATGGAGCATAAACAATATAGGAATGTCCGACCACCCAACCTACATCTGAAGCTGCCCAATATACATCTCCTGGTTGAATGTCATACACCCAAGACATTGTATTTTTCATTGCTACCGCATGACCGCCATTATCTCTCACAATTCCTTTTGGCTGGCCTGTCGTACCTGAAGTATATAAAATATAAAGTGGGTCATGAGCATCTATCTCTACGTAAGTATGTTGGGATGCACTACTTACAAGGGTTTCCCAATCATAATCTCGATCTTCTTTTAATTTTGCACGAATAATTTCTCTTTGAAAAACTATACACGCATCTACTTGGTGAGTGGCTTCTTCGATAGCTGCATTGATAATTGGTAAGTACGGAATTACTTTGTTAACTTCTTTCCCACCTGATGCCGTTAGCAAAATCTTAGGTTGAGCATCATCAATTCTTATCGCTAATTCATGTGCTGCAAATCCTCCAAAAACAACCGAATGGATGGCCCCTAATCTCGCACAGGCTAGCATGGCAATTACGGTTTCAGGGATCATCGGCATATAAATAATCACTCGGTCTCCTTTTTCAACGCCTTGATTTTTGAGTACTCCTGCAAATGTGGCTACTTTATTTAAAAGTTCTTGGTAAGTAAATTGTTGTTTAGTATTCGTAACTGGTGAATCATAAATGAGTGCTAATTGCTCCCCTCTTCCATTCTCGACATGATAATCTAAAGCCAGATATGAGGTGTTTAATTTTCCACCTTTATACCATCGAGGTAGTCCATCTTTATCATAGGACAAAATCGTTTTTGGAAAATTAAACCATTCAATGTTTTTGGCTTGTTCCTTCCAAAATTTCTCTGGGTTTTCGATGCTAGTTTTATAATTATTGGAATAACTCATTTATCTTATTTTTTAGAAAGGAAAGGATAAGGTAATAACTTAATAACTGATGTTACGCATAAACGATTTATCGTGTTCATTTTTTCTAGATAAAAAACGAACACGATAAATCGTTTATGTGTAACGTGAGTTAATAATCTTTTTAGAAATTATTTATCATTACAAAACCCAAATAGTTATACAAAACCTATTCCTTGAAAATCATTCAACACTCTGGAATAATTACAGGTAAATTAAAAGCCAACCCACCCTCAGAAGTTTCCTTATATTTCCCATTCATATCTTGAGCGGTATCCCACATTGTTTTTACAATAGTATCAAAGTTGACAACTGCATCTTGTGGATTTCCTGAAAGAGCTAAGTTACTCGCAGTAATTGCTTTCATTGCCCCCATGGTATTCCGCTCGATACAAGGAATTTGTACCAACCCACCGACTGGGTCACAAGTTAATCCTAAGTGATGTTCCATTGCTATTTCGGCTGCCATCAAAACTTGTTTATTGGTGCCTCCTAATACTTCCGTTAATGCACCTGCTGCCATAGCGGAGGAGACACCTATTTCGGCTTGGCAACCTCCAACTGCGGCAGAGATAGTTGCGTTCTTTTTAAAAATACAACCAATCTCACCTGAAGTAAAAAGGAATTTTTGAATATCCTCCATTCCTTTATTTTCGCAAAAACAATAAAAATACAAAAGTACGGCAGGGATAACTCCTGCTGCACCATTCGTTGGAGAAGTCACTACTCTGCCCATCGCAGCATTCTCTTCATTGACTGCCAATGCAAAACAACTTATCCATTTGTTGATGATTTGAAAATCGTGAGGAGTTTTCCGTACAGCTTTTATCCAATCTGTTGCGTTTGCAAATTTTTCTCCTTTTAATAAAGTATCATTGATTACTTTCGCTCTCCTTTTTACATTTAATCCTCCAGGCAAAATCCCTTCAGTTTGGCAACCTTTAAAAACACAATTAAGCATCGTTTGAAAAATTTCAAAAATCCCTTTTTCAATTGCTATTTGATTTTGAAAATGTAATTCATTTTGAAAAACAATTTCGGAAATACAACAACCTGTTTGCTCACAATGATTATCTAAATCTTTTCCAGTATCAATAGGATAAGGTAAATTAACTTTCTTTTGCTCATTTTCTGTTTCACCTTCTTTTATAATAAATCCTCCACCTATAGAATAAAAAGTATTTTCCAAAATAATTTTTTCATCTTTAAAAGCTTTAAAAATTAGTGTATTCGGATGATGGGGCAAAGAATGATTATGAAAAATAATGTCTCTAGAAGGGATAAAAGAAATACTATTTTGATGAATTGAAATCCGTTGGTTGGCTTTTATTTGAAAAAGATAATCATTGATTTTCTCTGTTGCAATAGTTTCTGGTTCGTAACCTTCCAATCCTAGTTGAACTGCCAAATCAGTAGCATGACCGACTCCAGTTTTAGAAAGTGAGCCAAATAAATGTACTTCGATATTATCAACATTTTTTCCTTTAATTTCATTTGCAAATTGCAAAGCTGCTTTCCAAGGACCAAGAGTATGTGAACTCGAAGGACCTACTCCAATTTTAAAAATATCAAAAATGCTTAGTCGTTCCATTTTGTTTTACTTTTACTTTTTTGGTAAAGATAAGTTCTAAGATACAATTATAAAATAGCTATGTCTTAGAACTTAAAACTAACCTCACACTCGCTTACGAACATTCTCAGCATCTATTGCTATACTCGAAATTTTGCATAAACAAAATCTTCATCCACTAAAACAAATCCTCCAAAAGTAGAAAATGCAAAATCTGTTCTCGCAATTATCTTCTACTACTGGCCAGACTGTCCTTAACACGTTGCAAATTGGTTTGCTTTTAACGGAACAGGATACAAATAGGATTTAGTAAATTGCTTACACAATTTGACTGATAAGACTTTTTAAAAAAAATAATGTGGGATATAAATTGCCTTTTTAACTAAAGTAAAAAAGGGAGAAAAAAGCGACTCGCTTTGAGTTATCTTTTTTCCATTAGAGGAAATATCAATTTACCTCAAGCATTGCAGTTTTAACTTTCGTCAACTCGCCCTCCACATTCACCCAAGCAAAAACAACTTGATTACCACTCTTCACCATTCGAGGAAAACCACTTTGCCGAGATGATTTTGATTCAGCAATAGTGTACTTCTCACCAATGATTCCATTTCTATTCACTTGTACCATTCGAATCACAGCCCCCTCTCCTTTTGACTCCAACCAACTAACCAGCGCATCTTCCTCAGAAACCATAACAATATCCACACGACCCAAAGGATTTCCGTCATCCACTTGAATTGGTGTTCCAAAATCCTCCCCACTATTACTTGAAAAAGCAACTTTGACGATTGGTTTTTCATCTTTCATGGTAAACCATGCTAAAGCGACATTTTTACCGCTAGCAGCTAAAGAAGGTCCATTGACAGGACAACCTGCAATCAACCAATTATCATTGGAAACAGATTTTGGAGTAGTCCATTTTCCTTCAACTTTTCTAACGATGGAAATGTCTCGAATCTCTTTTTCGGAACGGTCTCGATAAGCTACTATAATACCTTTGTCGGTTTGAACTGCAGCTGTTTGACAACAATCACAAATCCGACTATCCAATTCCAATTCATCGGATAGATTACCTGCTTTATCAAATGTGGCAGTACGTAAAGTCATAGCTCCATGATGACCATGACCGTGGTCATGACCTTTTGTTTCATGTCCTTCCCCTTTGGTATTTCGACCATCTAGCCAAGTTGCAAATATCTTGTTGTCACCAATGGGCAACATACTTACAAATCCATGTTCCGCTGCAATTCCATCTCGATGAGGGATAAAAGAAGGATTCCACGTTTTGCCTCCATCCTGAGACTGAGCGATTCTAACATCATAATCATAAGTACCTTCCGCTCTTTTTTGTAACCAATGTGCAGCAATTGATTTGCCATCAGGATAAGCTACTAATGAGGGAAAGTCCGCCCAATTCACAAACCAATTTGAACCTCTTGCAATGGTTTTGGGAGTTGTCCAATTCTTGTTTTCTAATTTCGAAAAAACTAAAGCATCTGTTGTATCATTTAAATATTCTACCCAAGACAAATAGACATTTCCATTTTCTCCAACGAATAAATTAGGTTCCCCTCCTTCCTTACATTGGGTAGAAATTTCCTTTAGTGAACTAATGTTGATTGTATTAGTTACCTCTTTGGTTTGACAGGAAACAAATAGAATTGCGATTAGGAAATATATTGTTATATTTTTCATAAATTTTTAATTAAAAGTCTTTTTCACCAAACCACACTTCATCATTTTGTCTCCAAAATAAGGATTCTTTATTTGTTCTTCTTTGGCAATCCAATCACCACCTTGGTTGTTAAATGCCATAGGACAATGTTGAACATAAAACGCTTCGCCAGATGTACCAAATGCTTCCAAAGAATTTATTAATCCATCTGATACAAATCCAAATTGTTTTCGTTGTGCTTCTACCTCGTTTGTTTCCGTTATTCTTTTTCCATGTGATTGAAGCGCATTCAATTGGTCCATCCAATAAGTGTGTGCATCTCCTTTGACCAAATTCATATCTACCTTTTCCAACTGAGTTAAAAATTGTTTGGCAGCATCGGAAGCGGTCTTGGCATCAGTTGCAACAAAGGCATCTTTAAGCGAAATATACTCATTCGCTAAAGCATTCAATTGTTCTTTAAAAGCAATCGGCGTAGCTTCTTGAAAATTAGGAACACCTATCATTTTTTCCTTTTTGATACTCACCTCTTTATTCATCATACTCACTTGGTTGTTCAATTGTGCTGCTGCATCAATTGTAAAACTTCCATAGGTTACCACTTCTTCGCCATTTTCTAAACCACTCAAAACTTGGTAAGCATCTCCCAATCGCTCTCCTATTTCAACTTCTCGATATTGAAAAGAAGGAATCTCTGTATCAGGAACTTTTACATAAACAACAGATCGTTCCCCTGTCCACATCACCGCAGTTTTAGGAACCGAAACTTGAGATTTACTTTTTGTAGAAGTATTACTTTTTAAAATTCCATTGACAAACATTTCAGGTTTTAATCTTCCTGCTGAATTATTTACTTCTGTTCGAATAGATGCCGTCCGAGTCTGTGGATTGATAAGTGGGTCAATAAATGTTACTCTTGTTTTAAAAGTTTTATTGGGAAAAGTAGGTGTTGTAAATTCAATTCTACTACCGACTTTAATATTAGCTAAACTCTCTTCATAAGCATCAAACAATACCCATACTTTTTGTAAGTTCATCAAATCAAAGAGTGGTTCGCCTTGTTTTAAATAATCACCAGTCGACACTCTTCGATTAGTTACGATACCCGATTCTGCTGCAAACAAAGGAAATACCTCTTGAACCTTTCCATTGTTTTCAATATTTGTAATCGTACTGTTAGATATTTTCCAAAACCTTAATTTATTCCTTGCCGCTTCTAATAAACCTGGACTGACAGATTGTAATTTCAATGCTTCCAACAGCTCTCTTTGCGCAGCAATCAAATCAGGCGAATAAATATCTGCTAACTTTTGCCCAACAGAAACTTGTTCTCCCGTAAAGGTCACATATAACTTTTCAATTCGCCCAGGTACATGCGCTACCTGACTCGATGCTAAACGCTCATCAGCATGAACTTTTCCAGAAAGACGAATTGTTTTCCCTCCTCCATTTCCACTTACTTTTCCTTGAGAGGAACCAATTGTTGTCGTTTGGATATTAGCTAATTTTACAGCCGACTCCGTCATTTCTAAAACCAATGGGTCATCTGATTCATTGCTCCCCGCAGGAATTAAATCCATTTCACAAATAGGACAAAGTCCAAATTCATTTTGACGAATTTGTGGATGCATTGAACAAATCCATTCTTCCTTCGATTCAGCTTCACTTGAACTTGGAGCAATATTGTTATGTTGATGTTCGGAATGGTCTACAACTTGGTTCTTATTTCCAAATAAAACATAACCACTCCCCAACCCTATTCCTAATGCTAATAATGCAATGATGATGATTTTTATATTTTTCATATGAAATATTTTTACTTAATGATAAATCTTTCTATCGTACTTTTTGCCAAATGACTCAGTACGATAGCTTTTAAAATTTTTAAATCATATTCAATCAACTCTTTTTCCAATTGTAATAATTCATCGAAACCACTTCCTTTTACGCTGTAGTTTGTTTCCAAAATATTGATAGCGGATCGCGTAATTTCAATTTGTTTTTCATAAAGATTAATTTTCAATCGAGCAGTTTCGAAATCTGTATATGCCTTTTCTACGATGGCTAAAAATTGATTGAGTATTGCTTCTTTTTTTAAAGTCAATGCTTCAATTTTTATTTGTTCTTCTCGTTCCTTTGCTCCATACTTCTTTTTATAAAGTGGAATTTTGACAGAACCTCTTAATTGAATTATATCTCTACCATTTTTAGCGGGGTCCGCATCACTCCTTTTATTAACCATGATGTAATCCAATCCTACTCCAAAGGAAGGTTTCCCATTCAATACATTTAATTCAATTGCTTTTTGGGAAATGTCTTGTTGTAATTCAAACATTCGAAGCATTGGATGATTAGATTCAATATTCGAAGCAATAGCATTTTTATCAAAAACCAAAGCTGCAAAATGAAGTGTATCAACTACTGCTATTGGCATTTCTAATGGACGATTCAATAATTGGTTGATAGTAGTTAATGGTTTTGCTTTTGCTATTTTTAAAATCTGTAATTCTTGAATTAACTCTTCCTTTTTTAATTCTACTCTTAGAACATCTGCAGCAGTCGTTTTTCCACTTTCTACTTTTGCTAAAGCCAAATTTTCTAATGCCTTTAAAAGAATTAAATTTCTTTGAATAATAGTTTGGCTTTTTTCAATTTCATATAATCGAAAATACGCTTGCTCAACTTGATAAGAAATATCCAAAGCTCTTGCTTCTACTTTTTCAAAAATTGCTTTTGCCTTTGCTAATTCCAATTCTTTTTTTCCATCTAATAATCCTTTCCAAGGAAACATTTGAGTAGCCCCGACTCTTAAAATTTGTGCACCCAATCGAGTTTCTACAGGTAATGGAAAAATCCCAATTCCAACTTCTGGATCAGGTAGTTCGTTGACTTGAGGAGCTTTTTCCAATGCAGCATAATATTCTTTTTCCAAAACTTTAAGTTCTAGGTTATTTTCTTTGGCTATGGATTTTAAAGAATCCAAAGTCTGAGCGGAAATCATATTGCTACCAAAAACAGAAATCAATAACAATATAATTACAACTTTCGGACTCATCCTCTTCTCTCCAAACCGATTATTAATTCTCCATCTCCACTCTTGCCACATTGCATATAAAACAGGTACTGTAAACATAGTAATCATTTGAAGGGTCATCCCTCCAAAAGAAGGAATCGCCATAGGTAACATAATATCTGATCCTCGTCCAGTAGAAGTCAGGACGGGAAGCAAAGCCAAAATCGTGGTAGCGGTGGTCATCATTGCAGGGCGAACCCTTCGCAGTCCACCTTCAACGACCGCATCACGAATCCCTTGAATAGATTTAGGTTGATTCTTTTTAAAACTATCTTGAAGGAAAGTCGCAACGAGAACACCATCATCAGTTGCAATTCCAAATAAGGCTAAAAATCCCACCCAAACCGCAACACTCAAATTGATAGTTTTGATTTGAAAAAGGTCTCGCATATTCATTCCGAAGGCATTGAAATTTAAAAACCATTCGGTATCGTATAAACCAATCATAATAAAGCCACCTGCAAAAGCAATAAAGACTCCTGTAAAAACCATTGCAGCAATCGTAATAGATTTAAATTGAAAATAGAGGATTAGAAAAATGATCGCCAAGGCAATTGGGACTACAATACTCAATCGTTTGTTGGCTCGAACTTGTTGTTCGTAATTTCCAGCAAACCGATAATTCACTCCTGCTGGAACTTCCAATACTCCATCTTTAATTTGTGTTTCGAGATACAGTTGTGCATTGTTGACCACTTCCACTTCAGAGTAATTTTTTTCTCTATCAAACAATACATACCCGATTAAAAATCCATCCTCACTTTTGATAGATTGTGCACCTTGCTCATACCGAATCGTCACCATATCTCCCAAAGGAATTTGTTGCCCCGATGCTGTTGGAATATAAATCCTTTTCAACATCTCGGGGTCATCTCTCAACTCTCTTGGATACCTTACTTGAATCGCATAGCGTTCCCTTCCTTCGACGGTCGTTGTCATCGGCATACCACCTACTGCAGCTTGGATATGTTGTTGTACTTTAGCAACCGTCAAACCATGACGACTGATAATGTCACGGTCAATATCTAATAGCAAATAAGGTTTACCCACAATTCGGTCAGCAAAAACCGCTGCATCTTTTACACCATCCACTTCCTTTAAATGTTGTTCTAACTCCAAACCAAATGCTTCAATAGTTTTTAAATCTGAACCTTGAACTTTGATTCCCATAGGTGCCCGCATTCCAGTTTGAAGCATCACCAAACGAGTTTCTATCGGTTGTAATTTTGGAGCAGAAGTTACTCCTGGCAATCGAGTTGATTTGACAATCTCATTCCAAATATCATCAGGACTCTGAATTTCATCTCGCCATTGGCGGAAGTAGCGTCCACTTTTATCAGGTATCAATTGACCTTTATCATCTCGAAGGTATTCTCCATTTTTATATCGAAATCTGATTCTATGACCATTGTCATCTGTGCGGTATTCGGTTTTATAAAGAATGACATTCTCATACATCGACATGGGTGCAGGGTCTAAAGCACTATTGACTCGTCCAGCTTTTCCAACTACCGTTTCCACTTCGGGTATCGAAGTAACTGCCATATCTAATAACTTAAGATTTTTGACATTCTCCTGCATTCCAGAATGAGGCATTGAAGTTGGCATCAAAAGAAAAGAACCTTCATCTAAAGAAGGCATAAATTCTTCCCCTGTATTTTGGAAAACCACAATTCCTTGATACACAATTAATCCGACCACTAGCAAAAACAAAAATTTAAATCGCAATAAAAACCGAAGGATATTTTCATAAAAATAAATCACGATATAGAAAACACTTATCAAGCCTCCTGCTACCAAAACGATGAAGAAGAAATTGGAAAAATTACTTTTGGTCACTCCCAAAGGCATCCAAACCGTGGCCAACAACCAAGCTACCACCAATGCATAAATGATGTTCGTCAACAAAGAAACGATTTTTGTATTTCTCTCGGATGAATATTGTTGTACTAATAAATGAAGAACACCTGCTACTCCCACAACTGCTAAAACACTTCCTAAAAACTGATGATATAACAATGCAATTGCAACTCCTGCAATAATGGCTAATCCATTTCCTAAATATCCCAACCATTGCCTTTTTGTTTTTAAAGAAAAAATAGAATGTGCTAATGGTGGAATAATCGTCAATGCAACAATAATCGAAGCGACTAAGGCAAATGTTTTTGTAAATGCCAAGGGTTTAAATAATTTCCCCTCTGATGCCTCCATTGTAAAAACTGGAAGAAAAGAAATCACCGTCGTAGCAACTGCTGTAATTACTGCTGATGCAACTTCCGTAGTCGCTTCAAAAATACTATCTACCAAACTTTCTCCCTCAGGCGCTTCATCTATTCGTTTGACAATACTTTCGGTTAAGACAATTCCCATATCCACCATCGTCCCTATGGCAATTGCAATTCCCGAAAGGGCAACGATATTCGCATCTATTCCAAAATATTTCATGGCAATAAAACACATCAAAACCGATACAGGTAATGTCCCCGAAACTAAAATCGAAGATTTTAAATTTAATAACATTAAAATTACAACAATGATTGTAATCAGTATTTCAAGGGTAAGTGCTTCTTGAAGTGTTCCTATCGTTTCATTAATTAATTGGGTTCGGTCATAAAATGGTACCACTTTGACTTGCGAAAATGTTCCATCACTTAAAGTCTTACTGGCAAGTCCAGGTTCCAATTCAGCAATTTTTGCTTTGACATTTTGAATGACCTCTAATGGGTTGGCTCCATAGCGAGCCACTACCACGCCACCGACTGCTTCTGCTCCAGATTTATCTAGTACACCTCTTCGAGTGGCTGGTGCTATCGTTACTCGTGCTATATCGCTTATTCGAATCGGAACATTATTGTTGACTTTGACCACACTCTTTTCAATGTCTTCTACTTTTTTCACATAACCCAATCCTCGAACAAAATATTCTGCTAAATTAATTTCGATGGTTTGTGCGCCAATATCAATATTGCTTTCTTTGATGGCTTGCATCACTTCTTCTAAAGTCACTCGATTGACTTTCATCGCTTCTGGGTCCACATCCACTTGGTACTCTTTGACAAAACCTCCAATGGAAGCTACCTCTGCCACTCCTTCTGCTGAAGACAATCCATAACGAACATAAAAATCTTGAATGGTTCGTAATTCATGTAAATCCCATCCTCCTGTTGGATTACCTTCACGGTCTTGTCCTTCAAGCGTGTACCAATAAATTTGTCCTAAAGCAGTTGCATCGGGGCCAAGCGTAGGTTGAACGCCATCGGGTAAAGTATTAGCGGGAAGCGAATTGAGTTTTTCTAAAATCCGACTTCGACTCCAATAAAATTCTACATCATCATTAAAAATGAGATAGATACTCGAAAACCCAAACATCGAATTACTGCGAACACTTTTCACACCAGGTATCCCTAATAATGCGGTGGTCAAAGGATAAGAAATTTGGTCTTCCACATCTTGTGGAGAACGTCCCATCCATTTGGTAAAAACGATTTGTTGGTTTTCACCAATGTCCGGAATTGCATCTACGGAAACAGGGTCACGTGGCAGGTCTTTAATTCCAAAATCAAATGGTGCAGTCACCAATCCCCAACCGACAAACAAGAGCAACAACAAATAAGCAACAAGCTTATTCTCTAGAAAAAATCGAATGAAATTATTTAGCATTTTCCAATATTATAAATAGAGTCAAATGAAAACAACAGTATATACACGTATGGCAACAAACTGTATTTTCAGTCTTCTATTTTATTCAAAAAAAATAATTGAATGATAAAAAATTGGAATTTTTAAAGTAGGAAGGTTTCAAAAAGGACATAGGTATCCCTTGTTATTTGTGGAGATTTGTAACTTGTAAAAACATTATTTTCTTTTTCAATAGAAGCGTTTTGAAAAAACACTTTAAAAAAGGCAACGACAAATTGCTGTAACTCTTGGTTGTTTACAAATTTAGAAACGGAAAGAATTTGGTCATTGTCAGATTCAATTTGAAGGGATTTGCTATCGCAACAGTTTTTATCATCTTTGGAACAACCTTCTTTTTCTACCATCATTTTTTGATGATGTGGGCAAGAAGATTGAGCCATTATTTCATGACAATTTTTAGCTTTTCCAAAAAAACTAACGGACTTCAATTGACCTTGACAATAATGCATATCAATCGCCAAGTTTACCGAAGTGGCAAACATAACTATCGCCATAATAAAGGCGAAAATCTTATATGGACGATTAATATTTTTCATTTTCTAAAAAAGTATTTAAACAAATGTACGAAATAACTCTAGTAATTATTTTATAAAAACCTTAAAAATAAATCCTGATTCGGACATTTTACAATAAAAACAACATGGCTCCAGCCATTGCTACCATTGATAAATCTTCCACAATAGTTACCGTACTCATTGGTAAATTAAATACATCCCCAAGACAAGCACATTTGATTTTCTTTTTATCCAAAACACTTTTTATCACTCCTATACTACTAATTCCCAAAATGATAAGCGTTAACCAATTGGTAAAAACAGGAGCTATATTTATCAGATATAAAATCCCTAACAATAATTCTACAAACGGATAAATATATCCCCAACCTTTCCATCGAGCAGCTACGATATCATACATTTGGTAGCTCGTTGCAAAACCTTTAATATTCAATAATTTGAAAAAAGCAAAAACTAAAAAGAATCCAGCCATAAAATGTCGCATCCATATCATTCCTGAAAAATTATCAAATGGATATTGAATTAAGGTCGTCACACCTAAAATAAAACCTATTATTAAAATTAATGGGCGATATGTATTCAAAGATTTTGAAGGTAGGTCATTCAATTGATTGGGAGTAACTTTTGGGTATTCCGCTGAAGCAATTTTGTATTTCCCAAGTGCGTTCTGCAATAACCCTAGTTCAATAACTTTTGAAGTTTTAATTTCTCCTTGCGGAAAATCTAATTGTATTTTCACTTCATCTACGCCTGTAACTTTTTCTAAAGCAGCTTTGACTTTGGCGACACAACCTCCACAAGTCATTCCTTCTATTTTATATTTTTGAACCATCTTTTTTTATTGCAAAAATACAATAACCAATTGCTGTAAGAGATATACAATTTTGTAAAAAACTTATAAGATTTTGTAATTAGTTTAGATATCATCTAATGATTGCCGCTCTTGGTTTTGCATTTTCTTAAAGGCTGATGGCGACATTCCTGTTATTTTTTTGAACTGTGCAGAAAGATGTGAGGAACTGCTATAATTCATTTGATAGGCAATTTCCGAAAGGATTAATTCATTATAGGTCAATAATTCTTTTACCTTTTCTATTTTTTGAGATAAAATAAAACGCTCAATCGTCCGACCTTCTACAGTAGAAAACAACCGACTTAAATAAGCATAATCAGCATGTAATTGTTCTGTTAGAATAGTGGAAAAATTAACGACAATGGCCTCCTTTGAATAATGAATTGGTTGAATGATGATAGATTTAATTTGATTGATGAGTTTCGTGTTTTTATCATCCAATAATTCAAATCCTTTTTCACTTAATTTATTTCGAAGGACTTGTTTTTGTTTAGCGCTGATGGATTTTGAGACATTCACTTCTCCCAACTTGATATTCACCACATCTAAATCAACCTCATCGAATACTTGCTGAACAGATTCAATACAGCGAGGACAAACCATATTTTTTATGATAAGATTTTTATTCATTGGATTGCAAACATAAGATTATTTTTCGTTCCCTAAGAAAATATCAAATACAACTACTAAGTTTCCTTTGGTATCTTCTAATGAAATTGGCAGGATTCGTCGCTCTGCTTTCTTTTTAGATGCCCATGGGTCATTTGCAATATGAGGATCACCTTGAAAATAGATTTGAGAAATTAATTCTTGACTTCCTTTTGCAGTCACTCGAAAGTGAATATGTGCAGGTCGAAATTTTGAACCATTTAAATATTTCCCTGGAAGAATAGTTTTAAAAGAATAATTTCCTTTCTTGCCCGTCATCCATTTTCCCCGTTGATGAAAATGAATAGAATCGTTATCGTACTCTCCTTCCGTATTGCAATGCCAAATTTCTACCATGGCATTTTCAAGTGGTGTAATGCAGTCTGAACCAAATACTTTCCCTTTTAATTCTACAATTGTCCCTTCCAAGTTGTTAGATGTCAAGTCATTTCTGATTGGAACTTCAGGTCTATAAAATGGTCCGAGAATATCATTAGTAGTATCACAATCTCCTTCGAAGAAATTATCTTTTGGTTGAACCTTTCCAAATATAGAAATAGAAAATGCAGCTAATGTACTATTGATTAAAAAATCTTTTCTTTTCATTTGAATAATTTTAGTTTTCGAATAAGTATGTAGTTATAACGCTAAAAGAAAGGAAAATTATCTTTAGAAAGCGCTAGACTTTCAAAGATTGAAAGAGGTCATCTTTTCATTGAAAAATAAAGACAACATTAGTTTAAATAGGTCGTCTATATCGACACAATAAGAAAAAAGTGAGATCTATTTAGTAAAGGTTCTAGAAGGTGATTCACAAATTCGAAGATTAGGAAACTTAAAGAATTTAAAGCAACTGTACTCTAACCTGTATTCCACAAATAAGAAAAGCCCCGCAAACGTAATGTTTACGGGGCTTTAATACTTTAATTGGCAGCCCGTAGGGGAATCGAACCCCTCTTACCAGGATGAAAACCTGGCGTCCTAGCCGATAGACGAACGGGCCTAAATTTGTTCGTTATTCTCTTGGAAATAACGAACAATATTATGCCGCACTCGACGCTCTCCGACTGGATCATTTTCCATTATTAAGACTGCCTTTCTTCTAAAGCGATGCAAATATATATCGTTGTTTTTTAAAAATCAAACTAATATTTAAGTTTTTTTAAAAAAATATTTTTTCTCAAAAAATAGCTCAATTTTATACCCAATTTAGCCTTTTTCTTAATAAAATGTTTTGTCTACTACCATTCAAAGAAATATTTCTCTTAAAAAAGGTATGATGTAAAATAATTATTGTTATTTTTACACTAAGTATATACCTTTATACTTTTCCTAACCATAATAATTATAAACCTATTCAAAAATATTTCGTTACACCTAAGTAACTTATTCTTAAATCAAAAACATTTATCAAATGGCAAAAAGAATTGCAATCAATGGGTTCGGCCGAATCGGAAGACTAACATTAAGAAATCTTTTAGGAAAAAAAGATATTGAAGTAGTAGCAATCAATGACTTAACAGATAACAAAACACTTGCTCACCTTTTCAAATATGATTCTGCTCAAGGAACATATAAAGGCAAAGTAAGTGCCGATGATAAACATATTACAATCGGAAATAAAAAGATTGTAGCTTTAACAGAAAGAAATCCTGCTAACCTACCTTGGAAAAAATTAAAAGTTGATGTTGTTTTAGAATGTACTGGTATTTTTAGAACTGCTGAAAAAGCTGGACTTCACCGTCAAGCAGGTGCAAAGAAAGTTGTTCTTTCTGCTCCTGGTAAAGGCGAAGGAATTCAAACCATTGTTTTAGGTGTAAATGATAAAGAACTTGATATCAAAAACAATATTTTCTCAAATGCTTCTTGTACTACAAACTGTCTTTCTCCAGTTGCAAAAATTATCAATGATAATTGGGGAATCAAATATGGTTCTGTAAATACAACTCACGCATTTACTGCGGATCAAAGAATTCAAGATGCTCCACATAGCGATTTAAGAAGAGCTCGTGCTGCAACAGTTAACATTGTACCTACAACTACTGGTGCTGCAGTTGCGACGGGTCTTGTTGTTCCTGAAGTTAGTGGAAAATTATCTGCAATGGCATTTAGAGTTCCTGTTATTACTGGTTCTTTAGTTGAAGTAAATGTAGTGTTAGAAAAAGATACAACTGCAGAAGAAGTGAATGCTGTATTTAGAAAAATGTCAAGAGGAAAGATGAGAGGAGTTTTAGAATATAATGAAGATCCTATTGTTTCTTCTGATATTATTGGTAATAAACACTCATCGGTTTTTGATAGTTTATTGACTAATGTAATGGGTGGAAACTTTTTGAAAGTGGTAAGCTGGTATGATAATGAGGCTGGATACTCTGCAAGATTAGCTGACTTAACTACTAAGATTGCTAAACTTTCTACTCCTGCAAAAAAGAAAACAGTAAAAAAGGTTTCTTCTAAAAGAAAACCTGCTTTAGTTTAAAATATTTTTTCTTTGAAAAAGAAAACACCATCAGATAGAATTCTTGATGGTGTTTTTTTATTTTCGCATCTAATTTTCAAACACCTAATTCCATATTCAAATTAAATAACTATGAATTTAGATTTTAAAAATAAAAAAGTTCTGGTACGTGTAGATTTTAATGTGCCTCTTAATGATAAATATAAAATAACTGATGACACTCGTATTAAATCAGCCTTACCTACTATCAAGAAAATTTTAAAGGATGGTGGTGCTGTTATTTTGATGTCTCACCTTGGGCGTCCTCAGAAAAAATTAAATGAGGATGGCTCTATCAATGTGAAAAAATTCACGCTTGAACATTTGGTAAAACATCTTTCTACCAAATTAAGAGTTAAAGTTAAATTTTGTAAAGAAACTGTTGGAAAGGATGCCACTAAAGCTGCAAAGGCTTTAAAAAAAGGAGAAGTTCTTTTATTGGAAAATACCCGATTTAATAAAGGGGAGACGAAAGGTGATGCTAAGCTGGCAAAAGAAATGTCAAAGCTGGGTGACGTTTATGTAAATGATGCTTTCGGAACTGCGCACCGAGAACATGCTTCGACTGCAACTGTTGCTAAGTATTTTAAAAAATCAGATAAAGCAGCAGGTCTTTTATTACAAAAAGAAATCGAAAATGCCAATCGGGTTTTAAATAATCCTACTAGACCAGTTACTGCAATTGTTGGAGGAGCAAAAGTTTCTGATAAAATTTTACTGCTTGAAAAATTAATGGACCTTGCCAATAATATAATTATTGGAGGTGGAATGGCTTATACTTTTATCAAAGCAAAAGGTGGATTAACAGGAAATTCATTAGTTGAAGAGGATAAAGTAAAACTTGCAAGTAGATTGTTAGAAAAAGCAAAAAAGAAAGGGGTGAAAATTTATTTACCAAAAGATTCTGTTATCGCAGATTCATTTTCCGAAAAAGCTAAAAAAGAAACCAAATATTCTATGCGAATTCGAAAAGGTTGGATGGGATTAGATGTTGGTCCATTAGCTCAAAAAGAATTTACTGCTGTTATTTTAAAATCTTCTACTATTCTTTGGAATGGCCCAATGGGAGTTTTTGAAATGAAGCCTTTTGCTAAAGGAACTATGGCAATCGCAAAGGCTGTTGCCAAGGCAACTTCTAAAGGAGCTTTCTCATTAGTAGGTGGTGGAGATTCTGTTGCTGCTGTAAATCAAATGGGATTGTCTGATAAAGTAAGTTATGTTTCTACTGGCGGAGGAGCAATGTTAGAATTTTTAGAAGGAAAGGAATTGCCAGGGATAAAAGCGATAAATTAAATTTTTTAGTTTTTGAAAAAACATTTATTATAAATTCATTTTTTGTAATAAGTGCTTTTTCAAAAAACTATACGTTTCAATGAATATTTTGTAGACTTTATTTCATTTTTGCTTAGTTGTTCCCAAAAATCATCATTCCTAATTACAGATACGTATTCTGAAAGGGAATAGAGTCCAGCAAATCCTTTTACTAACAATCCCTTTGCCTTTCTTAAAAAAAGATAACCAAAATCTTTTTTTATTCTTGTGTGAAATTCATTCTCTTCATACCTGCCTGTATATCCTGGAGCCACTAGTTCAAAGATTTCACCATTTACTGTTTTAAATAAAAAATATCTTTGAGAAATAACATTCTGAAATCCTGAAAAAGTAATTAATATAATTAAAGATGAGTCTGGAGAAAAATAAACAACCTCTTTTGTGGGATTCTTAATTCCATCTAAAAAAATAAATTCATCTACCTTATTATTCGTATCTCTTTCCATTTTTTCATAAAATGGCTGGAAATATTTTTCATGAATTTCTCTTCGATATTGATTTTCTATATTTTTTATTAAAATTTTCTGATGTCTTCTTTTATAATTTGTCACAATTTCAGGAATGCCATCCTTATCATAATCTTTAGTTAATCCTACTACTTCAAAAGGGTTAGCATTAATTTCATCTGTACCTTCTTTAAAATAAAATTCACTAGAATATAAGTAAGAATAAAGATCACAATATATAGGCTGAGGGGCTTTTAAAAATTCTTTTATCCTTCTTTTGGATAGGTTTGGAGAACAGCCCTCAATATAATAATACCATTCTCCTTCATATTTTAATGCATAAACTTTGTAAGTAAAATTTTCAAAACTTACCATTTCATCAGAAAAATACTCTCTTCCAGATTGATTTGGTTTGATAATTTTATTTTGAACAAAGTCTTCAAAAGTATTGGTAGTATTATTAAAAAATTTATTAAAATATCCAATAAACTTTGTTGAGTCTTTACTAATTATCCCCTCCTCAAATTCATAATTGGAAAAATCCCTGTGTAACTCTGATTGAACCTTATTTTGTAATTCCCTAGGAATGAAATCAATAATAGGATTATTAGCATTTACTATCGCTTTTCTTTTTTCAATTAACTTCAGTCTTTCTATTAAAAATGGATCGTATTCAAATAAAACTCCTACTAAATCATGAAATATAGATTCAAATTTACGTTGAAAAAAGCCCGTCCAATTTTCACTATTTCCTTTTGGATCTATATATATTTTATTTTTAAGTATTATTAATTCTTCCAATTTATGTTCCATCAAAATTTGATAGTTCAAAAAATGATTACTATCCAATTGAAAATTTATAATATTGATTTTAAAATCAGCATCATACTCCTCAATGATTTTGATTGCCTGTTTAGAACCATCAGTAACCATAAATTCATAGCTGTCTAAGAATTCTTCTTCAGAGGGATAAAAATATTTTATGTTAAGATATAATGTTTTGAAAAGAGCTTTTGGTAAAATTTTTAATGAGGCAAGTTTTATGACATCAAAATTTTTAGAAGTTGAAACTACCCTATCATATTCCTTTTGATATAGATTTTTTTTAGGGATACCGTCAAGACTAATAAAATTTTCTTGAATTTTTTCAATTCGTTTTGAAGGATATTCCACATCCATACAATGATCTTGAACAGGAATAGTTATCTGTATTTTAAATTTCTTATTCTGTGAAAACGTATTGTTAGAAACCAACAAGAGGAATAAAATGCAAGTTAAATTCTTTATAAACATTAGATAAGTTTTCTTCATTTTTACGTATTTGAATTATGCAAGGAGTTAATAAAATTCAAAAACTAGATTTCATAAAAAAACTTCCTCTAAAAATTAATTTAGACGAAGTTTTTTTATGAAATTTAAATCCTATGCTAAACTCTATCTGCGTACATTTTATCATAATACTTTTGATAACTTCCAGAAGTGACATTTTCCATCCACTTCTCATTTTTCAAATACCATTGTACTGTCAATCTTAAACCTTCTTCTGATTGAATAGAAGGCTCCCACCCTAGTTCATTCTTGATTTTAGTAGCATCAATAGCATACCGCTTATCATGACCTGGGCGATCTTTTACGAAGTGAATCAATTTCTTAGAACTTCCTGCTGGGCGTCCTAATTCATCATCAACGATATCACAAAGTACATGAATCAAATCAATATTTTGCCATTCATTATTTCCACCAATATTGTAAGTCTCACCATTTTTACCTTTATGATAAATCACATCAATAGCTGTAGCATGATCCATTACCCATAACCAATCTCTGGTGTATTTTCCATCACCATAAACCGGAAGTGATTTGTTATGCTTGATATTATTGATAAATAACGGCAATAATTTTTCAGGAAATTGATTTGGTCCATAGTTATTAGAACAATTTGAAATAACTATTGGCAAGCCATAAGTATGATGATATGCTCTTACCAAATGATCCGAACTTGCTTTACTTGACGAATATGGTGAACGAGGATCATATGAAGTTTCTTCCGTAAAGAATCCAGTTTCACCTAATGAACCATAGACCTCATCTGTAGAAACATGGTAAAATAATTTTCCTTCAAAATCCTTCCAACTATGACGAGCAGCATTTAACAAATTAACTGTTCCTATAATATTGGTTTTGATAAAAGCCATTGGATCTTCAATAGAACGATCCACATGAGATTCAGCAGCTAAGTGAATCACTCCATCAAAATTGTATTTTTCAAATAATTGATTTAAAAAATCAGCATCAACTATATCACCTTTTTCAAAGGTATAATTGGAAGAAGAATCTACATCACTAAGGTTTTCAAGATTCCCAGCATAAGTCAACAAATCTAAATTGACAATGTGATAAGTAGGATATTTATTAACCAATAAGCGAATTAAGTGAGAGCCAATAAACCCAGCTCCTCCAGTTACTAAAATTGTTTTTTCAAATGACATAACTTCTTTTTGTTTGATTTTAGTTAGAAATTAATTATCAATTTAACTGATAAAATATCAATTGAATTATGCGTTAACTTTTACAACTGTTTTAAAATACTCATAAGTTCTTCTCATCCCTTCTTCTCTAGAAACCTTTGGTTCCCAGCCTAAAATTTGTTTTGCACGAGTAATATTAGGTCGCCTTTTCTTAGGATCATCTTGTGGTAAGGGGTGATAAGTCAATGTTGCATCAGGATTTCCAACCATTGCTAAAACCTCTTCGGCAAATTCAGTCATCGTAATTTCATGTGGATTTCCAACATTTACAGGTTGAGTATAATTGCTCATTAAAAGTCTATAAATTCCTTCAATCAAATCATCAACATAGCAGAAAGAACGAGTTTGTGTTCCATCTCCAAAAATAGTTAAACCTTCTCCTCTAATCGCTTGTGAGAAAAAAGCAGGCATCACACGACCATCATCAACTCTCATTCGAGGGCCATAAGTATTAAATATTCTTACGATACGAGTTTCAACTCCATGGAAAGTATGATAAGCCATAGTTATTGCTTCTTGGAATCGCTTCGCTTCATCATACACCCCTCTAGGGCCAATTGGATTTACATTACCCCAATATTCCTCAGTTTGTGGATGTTCTAATGGATCACCATAAACTTCTGAAGTAGAAGCAATTAATAATCTCGCACCTTTTGCTTTGGCAAGACCACATAAATTGTGAGTACCCAATGCACCTACCTTCATCGTCTGAATTGGCATTTTCAAGTAATCAATTGGACTTGCAGGAGAAGCGAAATGTAAAATATAATCTAAGTTCCCTGGAACATGGACAAATTTAGAAACATCATGATTATAAAATTCAAAATGTTTTTCTGGAAAAAGATGAGATAAGTTATCAATATTTCCAGTAATCAAATTATCCATTCCCACTACGTGGAAACCTTCTGCTAAGAATCTATCACAAAGGTGTGAACCTAAAAATCCGGCAGCTCCGGTGATGAGTACTTTTTTCAATTTAAATGAGTTTTTAGTATTAATTAAATGGTGTTTAGTTTATATATTCTAATAAGTTAATCAACCTCTAAAGTTGAATAATCACATTGAAATAATTTTAATTAAAATCATTTGGTCAATAGAAAATAAGGAAAGGCTTTGGAATAACTGCAATTTCTGAAGTAGTTATATGTTACTGTTTTGGAACGAAAAATACAGTTTAGAGTTGCATCTTTTGGGGATAAACCATTGTTTTTGGAAACAACAATAATCTTATTTTATCCTGTTTTGGAGTGCAAATATATATAATTATTAAGGATTTTTTGAAAAAAAATAGGATTCCAGCCAATCCTTAAGTTTTGGCAAAAAAATATATTATCAAGAACCTGACTTTTCCATGAATTATTCAAAAAGTACTGCTGCTAAATGTTTTAAAAAAGTATACTTTTACAATCTAAAAATGATATGATGCAGAGAAAAAATAGTATTATTTTATTGTGTTTAGTTATTCTTTTGGGATGGTCATCTTCTGTTTTTGCGCAAGAGCCAAAGACTTCAATTCCAAAATATATTTTAGCACATCTTTCTTTTTCTTTCCAATCTCCAGGTGGTGATTTAGGAGACAGATTTGGGTGGAATAATTCTGGAGGATTAGGACTTGAATTATTAAATAGAAAAAATTTCATTTTTGGAGTTCATGTAGATTTTATGTTTGGCACAAGAGTTAAAGAAGATGTACTTGCCAATCTTAGAACTTCAGACGGTGATATTATTGGAAATAATTCTGCATTGTCTACCATAAAATTAACTCAAAGAGGATGGAATGGGTATCTTTTGTTTGGTAAACTTTTTCCTTTTTCCAAAAAAAATCCAAGATCGGGAATCAGAGCAACTGTAGGAGGCGGAATGTTACAACATCAGATCAGAATCCAGCAAGATCCTCAATCTTTGGTACCCCAAACTATTGGTGTGTATGAAGCAGGGTATGATCGACTTTCCAATGGTTTAGGATTGACTGAATTTATAGGTTATCAAAAAATAAGTAAGAACAAGACCATCAATTTTGTTTTTGGTGTTGAATTCGTTCAAGGGTTTACACAGAATCGTAGAGATTTTAATTTTGACACTCAACAAGAAGATAATTCCAAACGATTAGATTTTATCCTTGGTAGCAAACTTTCATGGACTATCCCATTTGAAATAGATAAAAATTCCGACGAGTTATTCTACTAAATCGAAGTAGTCAAAATCAAAATGTCAATCCAAATCAAAAACTAAATAGGTTAAAAACTACTCTACCCAATAGTTTTTATATGTCGTCCCTCTGGGACTTTGAAACTAATTTTTAATTATAATTTCTACCGATATTTTGTCCCTCTGGGACTTTCGCCATTTCAAAAGTCCCAGAGGGACAAAATATCGCTAGATAAAACATCAAATTAATTCATTTGAGTCCCCCAGAGGGACGACATATAAAAACCATCGGGTAGAGTATTTAAAAACCTGTTATTTTGATTTTGATTTCTTCAGTTTTAATTTGAAAATACTATCTTAGTTTCAAGTTTTATTTTTAATAACAAATCGAAAAACATGAAACCAATAAAGTATTTGTTCTGCATTCTTTTTATCATTTCTATAAACTTACCTTCCTCTATTGCTCAAAATAATGTCTCCCAAGAATCCAAAGAGATCATTAATCAACTTCAACAACGATCTCAAGAGTATGGAGATATTGCTCATAAAATATGGGAATATGCCGAGTTAGGATATTTAGAAACTAAAAGTTCTTCACTTCTTCAATCTCATTTAAAATCAGAAGGTTTTTCTATAAAAACTGGTGTTGCTGATATCCCTACAGCCTTCGTTGCTGAATATGGAAGTGGCCAACCTGTTATTGGAATTTTAGCGGAATTTGATGCACTTCCAGGTATTTCTCAAGATGCTGTTCCTGAAAGAAAAGAATTAGAAAAAGGTGGTTCTGGTCATGCTTGTGGTCATCACTTGTTTGGAGCAGGTTCTATGGCAGCAGCAGTAGCCGTAAAAGATTGGTTAAAAAAATCTGGAACAAAAGGTACTATTCGGTTATTTGGAACACCTGCAGAAGAAGGTGGAGCGGGAAAAGTATATATGGTAAGGGCGGGACTTTTTGATGATGTAGATGCAATGTTACATTGGCATCCAGGAAGTTCCAATGGTGCTTCTGCCGCTTCGTCTCTGGCCAATAAATCTGCTAAGTTTAGATTTTATGGAAAAGCATCTCATGCTTCTGCTTCTCCCGAAAGAGGTCGATCAGCCCTAGATGCAGTTGAATCAATGAATTATATGTCAAATTTAATGAGAGAACACATCCCAATGGAGTCACGTATGCATTATGTTATAACAAGTGGTGGAGAAGCTCCAAATGTAGTGCCTGCCTATGCGGAAGTATTTTATTATGTTCGACATCCTGAAATGCAGGAAGTTAGAAAGCTATTTGATCGACTGGTGCGTACTGCTGAAGGTGCTGCAATTGGAACAGGTACCACTATGGAATATGAGGTAATTCATGGAGTTTATAATTTATTACCCAATGAAACGCTTTCAGAAATTATGTATAAAAATTTGCAAGAAGTAGGTGGTGTAAAATATGATCAAAAAGAGGAGATGTTTGCAAAAAAAATAATTGCAACATTTGATAGAGAAGGTTTATCGCCAAGTGATGCAGAAAAAATTCAACCTTATACGGTTTCGAATCGAGGAAAAGGTGGATCCACAGATGTAGGAGATGTGAGTTGGGTTGTCCCTACTGCCGGAATGCGTTCTGCAACTTGGGCTCCTGGAACTGGCGCTCATAGTTGGCAAGCTGTGGCAGCAGGTGGAATGAGTATTGGAACAAAAGGAATGATGGTTTCCTCTAAAACAATGGCTTTGACTGCAATTGATTTATTTAAAAATCCTTCTATTTGTGAAAAAGCAAAAAAAGAATTGATGAAGAAAAGAGGTAAGGATTTTAAATATGAAGCAATGCTTGGAGATCGTGAACCTCCTTTAGATTATCGAAAGTAAAAACTTCTTTTTGAATAAATAACCAAAATTGTGGATATATGAGTATTGAGATTATGAGTATTGAGTATTGAGTATTGAGATTTCGAGCCATTCTCAATATCCATTTATCCACAACTTGAATTAATAAATACAAAATGACAAACAAAATTATCCTATTATTTTTCTGCTTGGGTTTATTGGCTTTTACTAAAAATACGCTTGCTGATATGGGGACTTTCCTTATTGAAATTCCTGATGGTATGACTCAACGGACTCCCGATCATGCATCTGATGAACTCTTAAAATTAAATCTAAATAGGGATTTATTTATTTCCATTCAAGATAATGCAAATAAAGCTTTGATGGAATCTCAGGATTCATCAGAGGCTAAAACTATTGAATTGGTGGAGTTTATTTTTAAAGTAAAATTTTCCCAACTAAAGGATGCGTTCCAAGGATATAGTCCAAATGAACAATTGAAAACAAAATTTAATGATTTTGAATATTACACTCAAGAATTTACTTGTGGGACACCTAGCGGTGAAGAAGCATATCTAGAATATAGAATCATGCAAATCGGAGGAAAATATTATGATTTCATCATTACTGGCAGGAAAAAATTAAGAGGCGAACAAAAAAGTCTTTTGGATAAATTTTGGAAAAGTATTGTTTTGAAAAACTAAAAACTAATTGAGAAAAAGGGAAGACGGATTTACGATTTGAGAAGTTTTGACGAATACTCGTGAGGGTTTCACCGTTATTTAAAAAACTTCTCAAATCGTAAATCGTAAATCCGTCTTCCCTTTTTCCCTTTCCATCTTCCACATCCTATACTAAAACATTATTTAAAATCCTCTCCATCCCTTGCTGTAATTTCAAGGCAGATGCTCTTGCTTGTTCAGCAAAATCTTCTCCTTCGCTTGCAAAAATTATCCCTCTAGAAGAATTCACTAACAATCCACACAAGTCATTCAAACCGAAAGCAGAAAGTTTTTCCAAATCACCTCCCTGTGCTCCCACCCCAGGAACTAGTAAAAAATGCTCTGGTGCAATTCTACGAATTTCTTCAAATTTTTCAGGATGCGTTGCTCCTACTACAAACATTAATTGGTCAGGTGTTCCCCAAGTTTGGGCAGTTCGCATTACTTTTTCATACAGCGGTGCTTTACCATCTTGCTTCGCAAATTGAAAATCATTGCTTCCTTTATTTGAAGTCAATGCCAATAAAATCACCCATTTATTTTCGAATTCAAGAAAAGGTTG
>CANNZV010000699.1:345067-388720 GCA_947561585.1 Caprella mutica | reverse complement strand
ACCAATACTCATAGTCACAATACTTAATTATGCTAACCCATTCATAGCTTCTACGCCTTGAATTTCAGGGATTTTATTTTTTATAGCTTGTTCGATTCCTGCCCGTAAAGTCATTGTTGACATCGAACAACTTTCACAGTTCCCCATCCATTTGATTTGGACTTTCATGTCTTCAGTAATGTCCACTACTTCAACATCTCCCCCATCCACTTTAAGGTGAGGTCGTACACTTTCCAATGCAGAATTTACTTTTTCGATGAGTTGTGTTTTTTCTGTTACTGACATAATCATTTATTAATTATTGAAATTAAGAAGTCTTTAATGAGGAAAACCGTTTTAGGTATTATATTCGAGATTGTAAAAAACGAGTTGAAAAAATTCACAGAAATTGTTTTTTTTCAAATAAAAAAAAATCAAAAGTATTCGAAAAAAATCACCGTCCATCCTTCTTTTTATCCTGTTGTGATTTTCACAATTTCAGTTGGGTTTTTACCTTCATTTCTTTTAGCAACTTGTTGAATTGTTTTTTCAGCAACTGACATAAAATATTCTTTCAAATTTTTGTCATCAGTTTCCACCGCAGGTTTTCCATCATCCCCTGCTTCTCTGATTCCTTGAATCAATGGAATTTGTCCTAACAATACAGATTCACTTAACTGAACCATCTTTTCTCCTCCACCTTTTCCAAAAAGATAATACTTATTATTAGGCAATTCTTTAGGAGTAAACCAAGACATATTTTCTACAACACCTAAGATAGGAACATTTACCGAAGGTAACAAAAACATATTCATCGCCTTTACAGCATCTGCGACAGCAACTTCCTGAGGTGTCGTAACTAAGACCACTCCCGTTACAGGAACAGTTTGAACAAGCGTCAATTGAACATCGCCAGTACCTGGAGGCAAATCCACCACCAAATAATCCAAGTCCATCCAAATAGTATCTTGAAAAAATTGTTTGATAATAGCAGCCAATCGAGGGCCCCTCAAAACTACAGCTTGCTCTGGCTCAATGATAAATCCCAAAGACATCACAGGTAAACCATAAGCCTCCAATGGAACTATTTTAGGTTTCCCATATACATCTTGAACTTTTGGTTTTTCTCCTTGAAGTCCAAGCATAGTAGGAATAGATGGACCATATAAATCTGCATCTATCAAACCTACTTTTGCTCCAGTTCGTTTTAGACCTAGGGCTAAATTTACAGCAACTGTAGATTTTCCTACGCCACCCTTTCCAGAAGCAACTGCAATAATATTTTTAATCTGAGGAACACTTGAAGTATTTTCTGGAGCAGCAGCATTCGAATTTTTCCCCATCATATGTACATGTACATTGGCATCTGGGTAAATCTTTTGAATAGCTTCCATACATGCAAAATTCAATTCAGATTTGCTGGGAGTATTCATGGAAGTAAGTTCCAATGTAAATTGAATATTATTTCCATCTATGGATAAATCACGCACCATGTTTTTTTCTATCAAATTTTGACCAGATATTGGATCAATTACCTTTGATAATGCGTTAATTATATTACCTGTTTCTATCATTAATATTAATTATGAATGGTGATTTCTTACTGGTTAATTACCTGTTTTAAATCCTAATCATTAAAAATTATTTATTACTTGTGTAAATTTTAAGAGCTCCTAAATTAAAAGAACTACTTAAAATTGCCACAAAAGTACGAAAACAATGACTAAATAAATCGTATTGGATGAGGAGATTTTTAAATATTGAAAAGATTTGAAAACGAGTTAAAGGTGGTTCAAAATTAATTATGTTTTCTTACATTTGCAGCACTATGAATGTCTATAATAGTTTATCCAATTTACCTGATTTTAAGAATGCCGTCATCACGATTGGATCATTTGATGGCGTCCATAGAGGACATCAAAAAATATTAGAACGCATCAATACTTTGGCAAAAGAAAAAGATGGTGAAAGCATCGTTATTACCTTTCATCCCCACCCTCGCCAAATCATTTATCCCAATGATAAAACGTTAAGATTACTCAATACTATTGATGAGAAGGTCGCACTTTTTGAAAGATATCAAGTCGATAATGTTATTGTAGTTCCTTTCACCGTCGAATTTTCGCAACTAAGCGCAGATGAGTATATTCAGAATTTTTTATTAGAAAAGTTTAATCCTGAAACTATCGTAATCGGCTATGACCATAAGTTTGGATTAAATCGTCAAGGTGATATTAATTATTTAAAATGGTATAGCAAAGAAAAAGATTTTGAGGTCATTGAAATACTTAGACAAGACATTGATAATATTGGTATTAGTTCTACAAAAATCAGAAATTATCTTTTAGCTGGAGATGTTAGCCAAGCCAATAACTTACTCAATCATAATTATTCCATGAGTGGAACTGTGGTGAGAGGTCAAGGAATTGGTAAAGATTTGGGTTATCCAACTGCTAATATTGAAATCAAAAATAAGGTTAAATTAATCCCTCCTCAAGGAATTTATGCGGTGCAAGTAACTTATAGAGAGGAGACTTTTGACGGGATGCTTTATATTGGAAATCGCCCTACTCTTGAAGATCATAATAATCAAACAATTGAGGTCAACATTTTCGATTTCCAAAAAGATATTTATGGAGAAAAATTAAAAATCGAATTTATTAATTTCATCCGTGGAGATCAAAAATTTGATGGATTAGAAGGATTGACTACACAACTTGGTCTTGATAAAGTTGCCGCTCAAAAATTTTTAGGCCAAGAAAAAACTAGAATAGAAAAATTAAAATCAGCAGAAAAGAAATCTGACCTTCCCCGTGTAAGTGTTGTTATTTTAAATTATAATGGACTTGATTATTTAAAGAAATTCTTGCCAGCAGTATGCAATAGTAATTATGAAAACCTTTCTATTTATGTTGCTGATAATGGCAGTACGGATACTTCTATTGGGTTTTTAAAAACAAATTTTCGAAATGTTCAATTAATTGATTTAGAGGAAAATCATGGGTTTGCATTGGGATATAATTTGGCTTTGGAAAAAATTGAATCTGATTATTTTATTTTATTAAACTCTGATGTTGAAGTAACTAAAAATTGGATTTTCCCCATCATAGAAATTATGGAACGGGATAAAACGATTGGAGCTTGCCAACCTAAGATCAAAAGTTATAATGACAAAGAGTATTTCGAATATGCAGGTGCTTCAGGTGGATGGATGGACTCTTTGGGTTATCCATTCTGTAGAGGTCGGATATTTGATAAATTAGAAAAAGACAAAGGTCAATATAATTCAACCTCAGAAATCTTTTGGGCAAGTGGTGCTGCTTTATTTATTCGAGCAAAATTATTTAAAGCACTCGGTGGTTTTGATCCTGACTATTTTGCACATGCAGAAGAAATTGATTTATGTTGGAGAGTAAAGCGTGCTGGATTTAAAATTATGGTACGACCAAGGTCAGTAGTCTATCATGTTGGAGGTGGCACATTGGATTATTTAAATCCAAGAAAAACTTATTTAAATTTTCGTAACACTTTATTTACAATTTTAAAAAATGAACCAAAGCGTAAATTATTTTGGTTGATTCCTACTCGATTAATTTTGGATGGTGTTGCGGGTGGATTGTTTTTGATTCAAGGAAAATTTTCACATATCAAATCTATCCTTCAAGCTCATGGTGCATTTTATGGTTCTTTTTATAAAATGGTAAAAAAACGAAAAATGTATCGAGAAATGATTGACAAAATTAGCATCTCCAACCTCCCAAATACAGAAGGAATTTACCGAGGCAGTATGGTTTGGAATTATTATGTTAGAAGAATTAAATATTTTAAAAATTTAAAGTAAAATACAACTTCAGGTCTGAATCTTAGTTAAATAAAAAATCATCCCGAACCTTCTAATCGAAAATTCGGGATGATTCATGTTTTATAGTTTTTTAAATTAAAAGTATTTTATTCAGTCAAAGTAAATTCACCTTTAAACAATTCAACCTCTCCATCAATAAATTCAATTTCTACGGAATAAATGTAAACTCCATTTTGCATTTTTTTCCCATTAAAATAACCATCCCATCCTGAGGTTTCTTCATTGGGAATCAGATTATCTTTTTCATAGACCAATGCTCCCCAACGATTAAATACTCTAAAATTATTAATGTCATGAATACTTTTAGAGTCCGCAAAAACGGTTAAGTAATCATTGAAACCGTCTTCATTTGGGGAAAAAGCATTTGGAATAAATACTTTTCTTTCTTTTGAAACATACACATAAACAATGTCAGAATTGGAGCAACCTGTAATCGTATCCAAAACATTCACCTCATAAGCACTTGTATTATAAGGAGTTACTTCAAGAAAAGGACAATTTTGACAACTATCCACACTCCACTCTATCAAAGCATTACTAGAGTTATTATTTGCTGCTAGTTCAACTGTCTCTCCAAGAAAAATTTCACGATCTCCTCCCAAACTTACTTCAACCTGTTCAGGTAAATTAACAATAGCAATATCATTGAAAACACAACCATTAACATCTTGAACATAAACTTGATAAGATCCCGCAGTCAGTTGTACAAAACTCGAAGAAGTAGAAAAGGCATTTTGTCCAATAGCATAAACATAAGGCGAAGTTCCGCCAGATACATTTTCTAACAATACACTTCCGCTATTTAATCCATTCCAACAATCCACATCTTGAATATTTAAATCAAAATTCACAGAAGTAGGTTCAGTAAGATTGTAAGCAACTTCAACGGTACATCCTACTTCATCTGTTACAACAACCGAATAATTTCCAGCATTTAATCCTTGGTTTGTATTTTGAGAAATGTTGTTATTCCATTCATAAGCATAATTATTTCCAGTTCCACCTAAAGGTGTAACCATTAATGCGCCATCAGATTCTCCCCCACAGCTAATCGAATTTGTCTCTGAAATGGTGGCAGAAAAAGCTGTCGGCTCAGGCATATCAACAACTACAGTTGCAGTACATCCTTTTTCATCGGTAACTGTTACGGTATAAATAGTTGCACAAAGATTTGTTGGATCAGCAATATTTGAAATCCCACCTGTCCATGAATAGGAATAAGAACCTGTTCCGCCAGTTGCATTTATGGAGGTAGCTCCATCACATGATCCTACACATGAGACATTTTGAGCTCCTACTGCAATTGCTTCTAATTGACTAGGTTCTATTACATTTACATTGATTACAGTAGAAACAAATGAGTCCGTAACTGTAATGTTATAACCTCCTTTGCTTAGATTCGAAATATTTGCACTTCCTACATTTCCTGAAATCAAACCACTCCCTGAATTTCCATTATCTGTATTTTCCCAAACAAAATTATAATTCCCTAAACCATTTGCAACTCCTAAAGTAATCACACCATCCATTTCACCAAAACAATCCAAAGTATCATTTAAAGCTAAAGCAATATTAGGTTCGTATAAAATAGTTGAACAAGATTCTTGAGTACAGTTATTCATATCGGTAACCGTTACGCAATATTCTGTTCCTCCTGCGAGGTTATTGGCTATAGCAGTAGTTTGACCATTTGACCATAAAAAAGTATAACCACCTGCTCCTCCAGATGCTTGAGCAGTTGCTACTCCTTCAGTCTGATTATAACCAGAAGGCAATGTTGTAACATCAATTGTAACATTAATCTCATCAAGCACCGTAAGGTTAGTGGTAATAATACTATCACATCCATCTCCATTGGTTAGGGTATCTAAAAATGACCCTGTTGTCGAATAATTCGAACTTGCAATTGTAATGTTATCTCCAAAACAAATTATAGTGTCAATAGTCACAGACGGATCGGGTAAAAGAGTTAAGACTCCTGTAACAATACTATCACATCCATTATCTGCTAGTAAAGTTTCAAAAATATTTCCAGAAGAATTATAGATGGTTGTTCCTATAATTATAGTTTCACCAAAACATAAAGTATAATCTTGATTAATTGCTATTTCTGATGGTTCTGAAATAATTGCCGTTGTCAAAGTTGCTACATTACTCGCATCCTCAATATCAATTTGATAATCACCAGCAGGAAGATTATTTACAGTTATTAACTCCCCATCTGTATTGATAATTCCTGAACCAGTGATGGTAGCATCTCCATTAGTGTATGTATAATTATATGGAAGTTGCCCATCTTCAGCTGTAAAAGAAATTGTTCCATTCATGTCTCCAAAGCAATCCAAAACATCTCCAGTTGAAGAAGCTGAAATGGGAGAAAAATCTAACTCAATACAATCCTCCGCTTCACATCCAAAATCATCAGTTACAGTCACACAATATATACCTGGTGGAATATTCTCATTTAGCTGGGTGGTAATTCCATTGTCCCAGATATAACTAAAAGGTGCTGTTCCTCCAGTTGTATTGACAGTAACCGAACCATCAGGAGTGGTTGCTGAACTTGCAAGAGTAACTGCAATCGCATCTGCTTCTAATGAATCCGCAACAATTAAATTTGTAAATACAGTACTATCACAACCGTTGGGAAGGTTAAAAACATAAGTATAATTTCCTGTCTCATCATAAGTGGAGTTACCGACATCTACACTCCCTCCAAAACAAACCGTAGTATCAATGGTAATTTGAGGTGGATAATCTTCCAAATCAGTAACTAAAACATCAAAAACTCCTGCCGTATTGGAACCTGAGCCATCAACTAATATCCAATAAGTATCTCCTGGATCTAAACAATTTAAGGAAAGGGTCTCATCTTCATCAGCAGATGTAAAAATACTTCCTACCTCAAAAAAGACCCCTGTACATAAATCATTAAATGAACGATAAACTCCAATTTGAGCACCAATCCCATTATTTAATGGAGGCTCATCGACACTTATAACATCAACTTGAACACTTCCCGAAGGAGGTGCGATAAACGAAAACCAAACAGATTTTTGGCTAATAAAAGCAGTCGGATTTGGATCTCCTACACTATTTGCACATTCATTATGTACATTAGTAACTCCTACACTTCCACCTGTAGGAACCATTCCAAATTCAATAGCATCGCATCTCCGATCACCACCAGCTACAGCGCCATTGTCTATAACCTCTAATCCAAAAAAGCCTTCTCCTTCAAGATCAAAATCATTTCCATCCACCAAAATATAATACGTAGTATTTGGCTCTACACAATCTAAAATGAGCTGGTCATTAAAACTTGTTAAATCAAATGATGCAGCAACCATACTTAAATTCCCACTACAAGTTCCATCATCAGATTCATAGACTGCCATTTCTAAATTAACAGGATTTCCTAATCCTTGAGGATCATTTAAAGAGTTAATCTGAACCTCATAACCAGGACTATTAGAAGTTGTAAATTCAAACCATACACCTTTTTCATTTACCCAAACACCATCATCAGAAGGTGAAGGATCATTGGTGCTAGTTGCACAAATATTATTAAATCCTCCATCTGTAGCTACGCCTAAATTTCCGCCTGAAGGAAGTATTCCCATATTTTCAGCTCCGCAAATTTCATCATTTAAATTTTCAAAAGAAGAACCAATCGCTCCAATCGTAAACTCCACTTCCCCTTCAGATTCTCCTCCAGCAGGAAGGCTCAAAGTATAATTGGCAAGGTTGCCTGCTGCTGGAACGGCAAAATTTTGGCAAAGTTCTTCTTCACAATCTGGAGTAACATTACAGGCTCCAAATCCATCTTTTTCGTATGCCTTAAAACAAATATTTAGAGTAGTAGGTAAATCTTGTGGGCAATCAAAGGGGAATGCCCATTGTAGATTAGGATATGTATTAAAACAATTATTGGTATTAGTATTTGAATAAGTAAACCATGCTCCTGTTCCTACTCGGACTTCCCATAATGGCAGCGGAGTTCCAATAAAGTCACCACATGTTGTGGTAGAATTACCAGTAACTACTGTAACTCCAACTTGAACTTGAGCTAAAACACTTTTTGGAGAAAAGAATAAGACGGATCCTACAAACAGAACTTGTAGTAAAAGGTGGATTGAACGGTTATGAATTTTCATCACGGGGTAAATGTCTGTCGGTTGTTTAATTATTTAAAGTTATGATAATAATAGGATTAATAAAAGGATTTTAACTATGTTGCTAATCAACTTACAAGTGATTGATTATCAATGACTTGCAAACATTAACAAATAATAATTACCCTTAATTAGGTTTTTTCCTTAAAAAAAATTCTTGAAATTTAGATAGTTGAAGCTAGGCTGTAGAAGTTCGGATTTTAATCTAAAGGCAAAAGTAATTACCTCGTTGGAAAATCCTTAATATTAATTGATTTTTTGAAAAAAATATTGTGATTTTTAGGACTTTTTTCAAAAGTATTTTTTTTAAGAACGAAAAAAAAATGCACTTTGTGATTCAACTTTAATATTTTTTAAAAATAAAAACATAAAAATGGAATTTATTAGAACCCCAGAAGAAAGATTCGAAAACTTACCTGACTATAATTTTCCACCAAATTACGCGACTCTAAAAGATGATTTAAGGATACATTATATTGACGAAAACTCGGATTCCAAAAATGTAATTTTATTGTTACATGGTGAGCCATCTTGGAGTTTTTTATATCGCAAGATGATTCCAATTTTTGCAGAGGCAGGTTACCGAGTTATTACTCCTGATTTAATAGGTTTTGGAAAATCAGATAAACCTCTAAAAATGGAAGACTACACCTATCAAAGGCATGTGGATTGGATCAAAGAATTACTTTTTGATCAACTTAATCTAAACCAAATCAATATGTTTGTTCAGGATTGGGGAGGGCTGATTGGGCTAAGATTATTAGCTGAACATGCAGAAAGATTTAAAACCGTAACTGCAGGAAATACAATCTTACCAACGGGAGAACAAGAACCCAATGAGGCATTTAAAAAATGGCAAGCATATTCTAAAGTAGCTAATCCATTTCCAGTTGGTAATATCATTCAAAATGCAACTACAACAGATTTGACAAAAGAAATCATTGCTGCATATGATGCTCCTTATCCTGATGAAACCTTTAAAGCTGGTGCTAAAATTTTCCCATCACTAGTCCCCACTTCTACTGATGATCCCGCTTCAGCAATTAATAAAAAAGCTTGGGGAATTTTATCTCAATTGAAGATTCCCTTTTTAACTTTATTTAGTGATAAAGACCCCATTATGAAAGGTTTGGAAAAAGTATTTCAAAGTGTAGTTCCAGGTGCAAAAGGGCAACCTCATTCTATTATTGAAAATGGAGGTCATTTTTTACAAGAGGATCAAGGAGAAGAAATTGCAAAAAGAATGTTGAATTGGTTTAAAAGTCTGGCAACATAATTTATAATTAACTCAAGTTGCGGGTAATTTACCTTTTTCAATTTTACATCAAAGAAAGAGGTACTGAGATGATGGGTATTGTATTTTATCCCAATACACAATACCCATCATCTCAAATCAAATTATTCGCAACTTAAGTTAATTATCTTCTCTTTTTATGCAAGAATGATTTATTGTTTTTTTGTATTTTGTAAAAAATAACAAGATAATGACCTCTAATACTGATTCTAAACCAAACCTAGCATGGAAAGACAATACAGGAATGGTAGCCACTCCAACTATAATCTTCTCAATAATTCTATTTGGTTTATACGCCCTTGTCATTTATTTAGGCAATTCTGAAAAACTATCTTTTGGAACTTGTTTAATTCTTAATACGATTCTGGTTTATCTAATTTTTACGCCTTTACATGAAGCAACACATGGAAATATTAGTGGGAAAAATAAACAATTAAAGGGCATCGAAAATTTAATAGGATGGGTGTCAGGTTTTACACTTACCATCCCATTACCTATGTTTAAATATATACATTTTACACATCATACTCATACTAACGATGAAGAGAATGACCCAGATTATTGGGTGGCTTCCGACAATCGTTTTGTAGTTTTTTTTAAATGTATGACAATGGCTTATGATTATTATACCTTCTTTTTTAAAAATTATAAAGCACAAATTTCCAATCCGAAAACTAAGAATCGTTTCTATTCTGGAACAGTTGGGCTCATCGCTATTTATGCCATAGGTTTATTTTGGGGAATGAAAATGGGATGGGAATTTCCAATCTTTTTATGGGTTTTGCCAGCAATTCTCGCAGGTGGTTTTTTATCGTTTGCCTTTAATTATTTACCACATCATCCCCATACAGTTCAAAAAAGATATTTAGATACAAGGATCATTCTTTTTCCAGGACTTAGCATTTTATTGTTAAGCCAAAACATGCATTTGATTCATCACCTCTATCCAAATATCCCATTTTATAAATACGGAGCAACCTTTAAAACAATGCGAAAACATCTTGAATCTAAAGGAGCGAATATTGAGAATTGGTTAAAAAAAGAACATGATGCTTGAATATTTCCAATTTTGTAAATCACTTTGTAAATTTACCCTTCACTCCATTCTACCAAATTTCAATTCAAATATTTTATAACAAATAAAACAACTATCCTATGGGATTATTTAGTGTATTAAAAGACTTGGCAAAACAAGTCCAAAATCGAAATCGTGCAAATCCTGAAGTGGAAACTGCACCGGGTACTGTTTTCGAAAGTATTCAAGAAGCCATCGAAGAGGTAAAGTATGATACAGATTGTGAAGATGATGATCCAATGCCAGAGAAAAGAACAGAAGCAGTAGATAAATTGAAAGAAAGAGTAATTGAAGTTCAACGTCAAAATGAAGCAAACCCAGATATTCCAACAGCGGATACTTCTATTTTTGATGAATTGAGCGACCTATTAGATAAGCATAAAGCACAACCTGAAAGTTCGTATTCAAATGATGATTCTGAAGTTTTTGGGTATGAGGCAGAATATGAAGAAGTGATTCCTTCCTCTACTGGGCCATCTTCTTTCGATGATGACCGTGTAGTCGCTATTACCAATAGTATGGGTGGTAGTCTGGCACTTAGAGCAGAACCTGATTTGGGTGCTGCTGTTAATCAAATTAGAATTCCAGATACTTCACGTGTGTATGTTGTTGAGTATTCAAAACATTCTATTCATCTAGATGGAAAAGATTCAAGATGGGTTTTAATTGACTTTGATGGTCAAAGAGGATGGGTGCTTGAAGGGTATTTGAATTTCAATTAGTAACACAGTTTGAAGAAGGGAAGACGGATTTATGATTTAAGAAGTTTTGACAAATACTTTTGAGCGTTTCACCGATATTTAAAAAACTTCTTAAATCTGATGTTACGCATAAACGATTTATCGTGTTCATTTTTTCTAGATAAAAAACGAACCAAAAAATCACGACTTTATATATAATTGATACATTTCTAAATTTCTTTTTTCTTGCTTTCGCAGCTAAACTTGTAACTTAAGAAAGACTAAAGCTCGTTCCTCACCAAGTCTTTCTAATGTTACTTCAAACAAAGCTGCTATCGCTAAATCCTCCCGCAAAAAAGAAATTAAGAACTGTATCAATTTTCTATAAGGTCGGCTAAAACCACAACATTCCTTTTCAATTGAAGGATAAGGTTAGCTGTTTTCTCCGGCCTTATTTTGTAAGTCGTACAAGTTCTTAATTTGATTTTTGAGGGAGGGAAGAGAGTTAGCAGCCCCTGTTTGAAATCGACTTAGAAAATCTTCACGACGAAGGAGTGAATAGATTTTCTTGATCGATTGAGTTCGGGCTGCATGGCTAAAATCAAATTTTAGAACTGTTTACTTTCAAAATACAGTCGTGATTTTTTGGTTCGTTTTTTATCTAGAAAAAATGAACACGATAAATGGTTTATGCGTAACGTGAGTTAAATCATAAATCCGCCTTCCATTTCTTATTCAAATAAATCCTTTTCAATCAACCATTCCACTTCCATATACAGCTGAGAAAAATCTCTACAACTTACATTTATCAATCGAAAAGGCGCTTCTCCTTGCCATACTTTCCATCTCCAATCGAAGTTTCCAATTGTTTTATATTTTCCATTATCAAACCACCAAGCTGTATAATATTTATCATGTTCGCTAACTAGCTCTGCTGTGTAAATTTGATATTTCCCAACCTCGATGGTATTCTCATTTTTAATTTCATGGCCACTACCCTGCCAACAAATTAAAGGGCTATGATTGGTCAATCGATATTCATATTGAGATTTGATATAAATTAAACTCCTTTCATTTTCTAGGGAAATAACTTCCAAACCATTTGAAAATTTCAGCACATCTTTTTGATATCCTTCTATGTTGGCTGCTCTTGTTTTTTGATCTAAAACTTCTTTAACAACTGTTGGATGAGATTGATTGGCAAAAAATATTAATGTTAAAAGAATCATTACAAAAGAGTTCTTTAACAATGTATTTACATTTGTTGATTTGGTATTTATTTTAAGGATTGAAGTCGCTTTTTGAATAGTAAAATACTTCGCAATTAAAGGAATTAAAAAATAAAGTGGTAGTAGTACGCCTCCTATTATTGACCCTAACCCTATCATTTCATGTAGCGTAGTTTCAGGGGCAGCTTGCAAAAGTATGATAAAAATAATCCGAATTAGGTTAGCAAATACAACTAAAATTAAGGAAGAACTAATGCTTAACAATAGTCCTACATTCGTAAAATACTGTTCTTTATTTTTTTCATAAAAACTAATCAAAATCAAACTCCCCAACATGGAAGTCATAACCATATTCAATCCCATACATACTGGATCTACCGAAAAATTGACACCATTAATTTCAATAACATTTCCAATACTTTGGCAATAAAAACCTCCTAGATTTAAAATCCATGCCGCACATTTTGTCAACATCAATCGAATAGGAAATCCAAATACTTCAAATAAATAATACGCAATGGGCGATGATAAAACCATCAGGACTATTGCCATACGATTAAGTTTTCCAACAAAACTTTCAATCACCAAAAAGCAAAAACAATAAAATGCAAATAATAAAACAAGATGTGAGGGAATGAAAATAAAAACGAATAAACATAAACTAACAAGTACACCAAAACGATATGAAAATTGACCCGGTTCTTTTATATAAAAAACCAAAGGCAATAACAACATACCTACATATGATAACCACATGCCACTCACCTGAGCATAAAACTGAAGTGTAGGAAGAGATGCAAATAACCCCATCAATAATAATATTGATGGGGTTAGATAAAGCTTGATTTTTTCAAAGTCCATTATCGACTTTTATATCTAAACATCCAAAAAGAAAATACAAATAACAAAATGATTAATGCCCATTCACTTGGCTCTGGAACTGCGCCTCCACTCGATCCACTAAATGCATTTATACTACTTCCACTTGGAGAATTCACAGCATAACTTGCATTGGATAATGCAGAATTATCACCTTTTGGTGGAGCTAAATTATTTGCTCTTTTAGGAATATCTCGCACCTGATGATCGACCGCCACAAAGGAAGTATAATCTGTCATCAAATTATATTTCAATCCCAATTCTGTTATTTCCTTGATCGTTTTTGAATCAGAAAAACGATCTATTTTATTGTAATCAGAAAGAATTGTAATCCTTTGTCTTGCCCATAAATATCGTAAAGCTTCATTCTCTATCGTAGGTTTAAAGTCTCTCATATTCAAATCCATTTGATAAGGTGATTTTCCTGAAATCCCTTTAACTGAAACTGTTCCAGAAGGTTTGCCTTTGTATTTTCCAAAAACAATCACAGGTCGTTCAGCAAAAATATCAGGTGTACTTTTCGGCTCGACATCATAAACATCCAACCCTGCAAATGAAGTTTCGATATTGGTTAAAACAGGAGATTCGATATATTTTTTAAACCATACAGCAGCCTCTTCCGCTTCCTTTTTATTGATTGCTAAAAAAGATTCTCCTTGTCCTGCATGAGCCAAACCATCAATGATAAATCGGTTGGAGGATTTACCAATTCCAAATGGGAAAAAGTTTGCTTCTCCTAAATTTTCACGAATTAATTTAAACGCTTCTTTTTCCAAAGAAACTAATCCATCCGTAGCAATTACAACGGTTCGAGAAAAGCCTTCTTGCTTTGGTAAATCCATTGCACGCTGTAAGGCTGGTAACATTTCCGTTCCACCGCTTCCATTTTTTTGCTCCAAAGTATGAATGGCTCTACGCAGATTATCTCTTGTAGCAGGAATAGATTCTTCCGCCATCACCTCTGAAGATCCTGCAAAAAGTAGCACATTAAATTTATCGGTAGGTCTTAAAGATGTGATCAAGTCCTTCATTAATTTCTTAGAAATTTCAATAGGAAAACCATTCATCGACCCTGAAATATCAACGATAAAAATATATTCTCTTGGAGGAATTTCGTCAGGTGTAACTCTTTTAGGCGGCTGCATCATCATCAAAAAGAAATTTTCTTCCTCGCCTTCAAATAACAACATACCTGAATTAATCTTTTCACCTGCTAATTGATATTTCAAAATATAATCTCGATTACCTTCATATCCTTTTCCTCCACTCAATCCAATCTCGGCATTTGCAGTAGATTCTCTGATGATCTCAACATCATGAGAAGTGGAATTAATTGATGCAATTTCAAGTCCTGCTTCTACATGTACATTAATGTCAAAAGTATGTGTTTTTGCAGCGGCTTGATAAGTCTGTTCATTCGTGTATATATTGTTGGTCCAATTATTATTTTTCATATCTGATTTGGAAACATAACGTGGTCCTACAACTGTAGGATATACAAATTCGTAAATTCCGTTTTCAGGAGTCAGTAATTCCGTATAACTTAGTTCTACAATTATAGTATCACCAGGAATAATATTCGCTACGTTCATTTGAAAAACGTTAGGTCTATGCTGCTGTAATAATGAAGCACTTTTTCCTTCCGATTTTGCTTTTTCGTAGGTTGCTTTTGCTTTTTGTTTTTCCTGAATTTCAGCTTTAGTTATCCGATCACCAATTTGCATTTGCATTCCATAAACAGCTGACTTATTGGAACCAGGGAAAACATACATTGCCTCAATAGCGACTGAACCGTTATTGACATAGACTTGCCGGACTTTAACATCCGCAATAACTCCTACTATATTTACATCTGCCTCTGTATGGATTAATGGCAAGGAAACTCTTGCATCACCTTCTACAGGTTTGACGACAAAAAAAGGAGATTTAACAGCAAAGATAGTGGTGAAAGAAAAAAGAATAAATAAGGTAATTACACCTATTCTTTGTAAAGAGGTAATTCTTAACATAGCTAATGCATTTTTTGAAAATGAGTAAAATTGGATTAAATTTAGAAGTGCTGAACGTATCTTTTGTCAATTTAAAGATATTACTTTTTTTTTGATTTGACCAAAGTTCCTAAACATAAGTTTTCTGGCAGGATAGATATTGAACGAAAAAAATGATGGAATAAAATTAGGGGATTCAACTTTAACATTTCATCTTTGATTATCTCTAAATCAAAAATGTTTATTATTTTTATAAAAAACAATAAAAATGGAAAACGAACCACTTGAAGAATATCAACTAAAATTAAAGGATCTAAAACTTAATCAAAAAAAGCTTTTTCAAAAAGTATGCTGTCCATCATGTAATAACAATGTAGTTGCAGACAATATCAACATCAATGATAAAATTGCAAAGTGTAGCAGTTGCAATGTTGTTTTTCCATTTGTCAATGAAATAGAAGAACTCATAAATCCTACAAAACTAAAACAAGAAGTCCTTCGACCTGAAGGCATTGAAATCTCTAAATATAAAGATGAACTTGATATTATTGTAGACCAACCTCAATCGGTTGCTGAAGTCTTGATAGTTTTGGTTTTGATTCCTATTATTATGTTTTTTGCTTTGATGTTTTTCCTAAAAGAAGGATCAAGTCCGATTTGGCTAATTGGTTCTACTATTTTTTGGATATTAGCGATGTATAATATGTTTAAAAATAGTTCTAAACATAAAATTTTTATCACCCTTGATGGAAAGCATTTAGAAATCAAATGGCGTCCGAAAAAATTTAATAAAGATCAAAGATATGAAATAGACGAAATTGATCAACTATATACCAAATCTGGTCATGTTGAAAACAGTAGTAGTTTCAATCATGTCTTTATGATTGTCAATGGAAAAAATGGACAAAAACATGTAAGGTTGTTGAGTACTAAAACTTTATCAAAAGCAAGATATTTGGAGCAAGAAATTGAAAGGCATTTAGGTATTGAAGATCGGATTATTCCAGAGGAAAAAGTATAGGGGTTGTTGGAGTTTTATCGAAAATTGTTTTTTACGATTAGTCGGAATATCGAAGTGAGAAGTTTTGACGAAATAATTGTGAATCAAAAGTATTCGACAAAAACTTCTCACTTCGATATTCCTTAGCGTAGCGTTCTATTGTTCGATATTCCGACTAATCGTAAAAACCAGTTTTCGATAAAAACCTATTACAAAAAAAATCCGTGCCTTTATAACAATAAAGACACGGAATGGTTAAATATGGTTAGATCTAAGTTCGTTGCTATAAAGTACCACGCAATTCTTGCTCTCTTTCAATCGCTTCAAATAAAGCTTTAAAGTTTCCTTTCCCAAAAGAAGTTGCGCCTTTCCGTTGAATAATTTCAAAAAACATAGTTGGGCGAGCTTGAATAGTTTTTGTAAAAATTTGTAACAAATACCCTTCATCATCTCGATCTACTAAAATTCCTAAGTTTCTTAAAGCGTCAATATCTTCATCAATCTTACCTACTCTTTCTTCCAAAACATCATAATAAGTGGTAGGGACTTGTAAAAACTCCACTCCTCTATTTTTTAATTCTGTAACAGTTTGCACAATATTATCAGTAGCTACAGCTATATGTTGAACACCTTCTCCTTCATAAAATTCAAGGTATTCATCAACCTGAGATTTTTTCAAACCAGGCGCAGGCTCATTAATTGGAAATTTAATTCTGCCATTTCCATTACTCATAACCTTACTCATCAAGGCAGTATATTCAGTTGAAATTTCTTTATCATCAAATGACAAAATTTGAGCAAAACCTAATACATCTTGATAAAATTTTACCCAATAATCCATTCTTCCAAGTTCCACATTTCCAACCATGTGATCGACAAATTTTAATCCTACAGACTCAGGATTATAAGTTGTTTTCCATTCTTTATATCCAGGTAAGAAGATTCCATTATAATCTTTTCGTTCAACAAAAATATGAACCACTTCTCCATAAGTATAGATTCCAGATCGAACAACTTTACCATTATCATCTTCTTCAGTTACTGGCTCCATATAAGATCTTGCCCCTCTTTCTATCGCTGTATTATATGCATAGGTTGCATCATCTACCCAAAGAGCATTAACTTTTACGCCATCACCGTGCTTATCAATATGCTCTCCAATAGCAGAACCACTTCTTAAAGGTGATGTCAAAACAATTCTGATTTTATCTTGAACAACAACATATGATTCCCGATCTCTCAAACCAGTCTCTAATCCAGCATAGGCTAAGGATTGAAAACCAAATGCTGACTTATAAAAATGAGCAGCTTGCTTAGCGTTACTTACATATAACTCCATATAATCAGTACCTAAGATTGGCATAAAATCACCAGCATCTTTGTAAACTTTAGGAAGATCTAATTTGACGTTTGACATGATTTATTGTTTTTCTATATTAAAAAAATTCTATTTAGTTGCCTTAATAATAGTTGCTATGGCAAAGATATTTATTTTAAAAATAACCTGCTTACTTTTTATTAAAAAAAAAGTAAAAAAATCAGGCTTGTTTAGCTTTTATAATTAGAGAAGATTTTATCCATTATCCGTAAAAAAGTAGAATAATCAGAATCAGTTAATCCATTCCAACCCTTTTTACGCAATGCTTCCACATGTGGGTATGCTTTTTCGTAAGTTTTTATTCCTTTTTCCGTTAAAAATATTTTGTACCTCCGCCGGTCATTTTCAAATCGCATCCTTTCAGTCAATTCTTTTTTACACAAAAGATCAATTATTCGAGATACGGTAGGTGCATTTTTAAAACTTTCTATTGCGAGTTCAGTTTGGGACAATCCATTTTTTCCATAAAGACAATCTATTAGAACCCATTGTTCAGTAGTTATATCTACGCCTATCTCTTTAAAAATTTTTAAATAATTATGTCGAATTATTTTCATATTTCGATCAATAAAAGTCCCAAATATCTTTGCCTCCTTTTTTTTTGCCATTGGTGTTTATTTTTTTTTGGAAGATTTAAGATCGTTTTGTTCTAAGATGCAAGACTTAAGATCGCTCTGTTCTAAGATAGAAGTGATCTTAAATCTTACATCTTCAAAGTGAAGTAATCATAAAATCAGTACCTCTTTAAACTATCATCAGAAATACGAGAAATCAACACAGCTACAATTGCGATTATGGAAAATAATCCTTGTCCATCTTCTGCCATATAATGAGCAGAATAAGCTAAAACTGCATCGAAAAAGAAACCAGCATATGCCCATTCTTTAAGTACCTTTGATGCATTAGTAAAAATGGCAATTAATCCTAATATTTTTGCAACTGCAAGTGGATAAATAATCCATCTTGGAAAACCGAGTTGATCAAAAAACCCAGCAATCATTTCATAGTTAAAAAAGTAGTTATAGCTTGAGAAAAGAAATATTGCAGCCATAATCCCAGTTGCAATCCAGTAAATTGTTTTTTTGGCATCCATATTTAAGTTATTTTAAAAAGACTCAAATATAAAAAAGAAGTTTACACTTTTAACATAAATTTAGAAGCCATTAAAATTAGGTTAAAAGTGTTTTTAGAATGGAAAAATAGATACATTGCCATTATCTTGAATACGTTTATAAATCAAAATTAATTTAAAATACAATTAGTATGAAAAAGATTTTCTTTTTACTCCTTTGTGGTTCTTTATTTTTTATGTCTTGTAAAGATGATGATAATGGGGTCGTTGAACTTCGATATGATGGTGATAATTTTTCTGCACCTGCTTTACCTGCTGGAACATTTGATGCTGGACAAAGATTTCCTAGTAATCTTGTAGATAATTATGTAGGACGTAAATTAACTGAAGTAGAATATTATATTCAGGATAAACCTGCTGATTGCGAATTATTAATTTACGGACAAGGTGACGCCAACACTCCAGGTACTTTACTATATTCAAAAAATGTAGATTCAGAAGTTTCTGCAAATTCTTGGAATACTCATGTACTTCCTGACGGAGTTGAAATAACAAATGAAGACTTATGGATTGTAGTGAGATTGGTACATACTTCAGAAATCAGAAGTATCGGCTGTGATGAAGGTCCTGCTAAAACTAATGGTGACTTGATGCTTGGTGAAGGTGAAACGGAATGGAAAACTTATCGCGAATTATCTGGAAATGCTGTCGATGTGAATTGGAATATTCGAGGGATTATTGCAGAGTAAAAATGTATTTTTATTTAAAAATAAGTTACAAGTCCTCCTAGGCTTTTACCAACTAAGAAATGACGGGACACTTATATATAATGATACGATTTTCAACTAGAGTATTCTACACGGTATTCGAGCGGGTTGGGAGTGGCGAAAAATGTGAGAGCGGGAGCAGCACGGAGCAGAGCATTTTTTTCGTCGAGAATTTTGCCTACTTTTTTTCGCATGAAAAAGTAGGCAAAATTCTCGACGAAAAAAATGCTCTACTCCATGCCGCTCCCGCTCCCTCATTTTTCGCCACTCCTAGCCCGCTCGAATACCGTAATCGAAAATCGTAGCCGATATACAACAATTTCCCGTCATTTCTTACTTGACAAAAACATTAGTAGTCTATAGAATTATACATTTCCATAGGCCGTCAAACAATAAAGACTAGTCCTACATCGTGTGCGACAAATAAATTTTCAGCGGTAAAATTACTGCTGAAAATTTTATCTTCATTAATATTAGGCTTACCTAAAACTACTCGCTATAACTACGATTCATTCTAGATTTTATTCCATCTGATTATAAATCTCACTCAAATATATTTTATAACACCTTCCCTTCTTTCCTCGCACCTATGAATATCAGCCAAAGGATAGGTGATTTCTTTAGATTAAAAAATCCTTTTCCTATATTTAAGCATATTTAATTCAAAACTAAAAACCAACCACATGAGAAAAATTACATTTGTTTTAATTTTGACCTTTTCCCAATTGGCTTTATTTGCCCAATCCAAACATTCCAATTCAAAAAAAGAAGCTGTGATTCAATCTGTTGAAAAACAATTCAACGACTTACGAAGTTTGAGTGATCGCATTTGGTCCTATGAGGAAATTGCATTTCAAGAAAAAAAATCCTCTAAAGATTTAGCGGATTATGCCAGATCAAAAGGTTTTGAGGTTAAAACCAATATCGGAGATATTCCAACTGCCTTTACAGCTACTTATGGCTCAGGAAAACCAGTAATTGGAATCCTTGGAGAATTTGATGCTTTGCCTGGTTTATCTCAAAAAACAGTTCCCCATAAAAGTCCATTAAATGAAGGTGCAGCAGGTCATGGTTGTGGACATAACTTATTTGGAGTAGCATCTTTAGGAGCAGCAACAGCTATTAAAGAATTGATTCAATCAGGAAAATTAAAAGGAACGGTTCGGTTCTACGGATGTCCTGCTGAAGAAAAATTCTTTGGCAAATTATGGATGATTCGATCAGGTGCTTTCGATGATGTTGATGTGGTAATGGATTGGCATCCAAGTGGTGAAACCAAAGCAGAAGTCCAGAGCGGTTTGGCTCTAGTTGATTTTATGGTAGAATACTATGGCCAAGCAGCACATGCTTCTGGTGACCCTTGGAACGGAAGAGATGCTTCTGATGGATTAGAATTATTTACAACTGGTATTAATTATTATCGAGAGCATGTTAAACCAAGTGTTAGAATTCATTATGATATTCAAAATGCAGGTGAAGTTGTAAATGTAGTACCTGACTATTCTAGAATTTGGACTAGAGTGAGAGACACCAAACGAGATGGCATGGTTAAAGTGTGGAAACAAGTTGAAAAAATTGCAGAGGGAGCCGCTATGATGGCAAATGTAGATTATAAAATTACTTTGATATCAGGGATTCATGAAGTTATGGTTAACCGAACAGGCGCCGCTCGCTTGCAAACCAATTTAGAATATTTGGGACCAATTACTTATACAGAAGAAGAACAGGCATTTGCTAAAAAAATCCAAGAGGCTACTGATAAGCCTCAAATTGGAATTGAATCAATAATTAATCCTATGGAGGAAACTTTAGAACATCCGATGGGTGGCTCTACAGATGTAGGAGATGTCAGTTATGTAGTTCCAGTAATTCGCCTTCGAGCAACAACTGCTCCTAAGGGCACTCCTTGGCATTCATGGGCAGTAGTTGCATGTGGCGGAATGTCCATTGGTCATAAAGGAATGGAATATGCAGCCAAGGCATTATCCATGACTATGGTTGATTTATTTGACGATGAGAAATTGAGAACTGAAATCAAAGCTGAATTTAAAGAGCGAAAAGGAGATTATATTTATAAGCCAATAATTCCAGATGGCCCACCTCCTGTTAATTCGAATTATTAATTGTCGTTTCGAAAAAACACTGAAATTTGGATCAATAGACACATTTAATAACAATGTAATTACATTGCCCTATACATTTACAAAAAACAACTTTTATGTCAAAAAACAAAGCTCAAGAATATTGGAAAAAAAATCTCCGATACCTCGCTATCCTCTTATCCATATGGTTTATAGTTTCTTTTGGGTGCGGTATTCTATTCGTTGATGAACTTAACACGATAAGGCTTGGCGGATTCAAATTAGGATTTTGGTTTGCACAGCAAGGGTCTATTTATGTTTTTGTCATCCTAATTTTTTTATATGTGAATTGGATGAATAAACTGGATAAAGAATATGGTTTTGATGAAGAGTAAATTTTAACTGGGAATCAGGAATCAGGAATCAGGAGTCAGGAGTCAGGAAACAGGGGTCAGGAGTCAGGAAACAGGGGTCAGGAGTCAGGAAACAGGGGTCAGGAGTCAGGGGCTTACTGTTCTTCCCATTTTTTTGAAAAACTAAAATCAAATGTGTGGAAAACAAAAAGCCCCTGACTCCTGACTCCTGACTCCTGACTCCAAAATTTTAAACAAAAAAAACGAAAAATAATGAGTGTTCAAACATGGACTTGGATATTAGTTGGAATTACATTTTCTCTTTATTTTGGTATTGCTATTTGGGCAAAAGCTGGTTCTACCAAAGAATTTTATGTAGCAGGTGGTCAAGTGTCTCCCCTCGCAAATGGAATGGCAACTGCTGCGGATTGGATGAGTGCAGCATCGTTTATTTCTATGGCTGGAATTATTTCTTTTTCTGGTTATGATGGTTCTGTTTATTTGATGGGATGGACTGGAGGCTATGTTTTATTAGCCTTGCTCCTTGCTCCTTACCTTAGGAAGTTTGGAAAATTTACTGTTCCTGATTTTATTGGAGATCGATATTATTCCAATACCGCAAGAACAGTTGCAGTTTTTTGTGCCTTGATCGTTTCGTTTACTTACGTTGCTGGACAAATGCGCGGAGTAGGAATTGTATTTTCTCAATTTCTTCAAGTACAAATTTATTGGGGAGTTATTATCGGAATGATCGTCGTTTTGTTCTTTGCATTTTTGGGAGGAATGAAAGGAATCACTTATACACAAGTCGCACAATATTGTGTTTTGATTTTTGCATTTATGGTTCCAGCAATTTTTATTTCCATACAAATGACAGGAAACCCAATTCCACAAATGGGGATGGGTGGAACTTTAGAAAATGGAAATTACCTCCTCGATACACTCGATGAACTACATGTAAAACTTGGATTTAGTGAATATACAAGTGGTTCAAAAAGTACTTGGGATGTCTTTGCAATTACATGCGCATTGATGGTTGGAACAGCAGGATTACCTCATGTAATTGTTCGATTTTTTACGGTAGCGAAAGTTAGAGATGCTCGGAAATCAGCAGGATTAGCTTTATTATTTATTGCTATACTTTATACAACTGCACCTGCGATAGCTGTTTTCGCAAGAACAAATTTGATAGAAACAGTCAGCGAAAAAAAATATACAGACATTCCAGCATGGTTTAAAAATTGGGAAAATACAGGTTTGATCGCTTGGTCGGATAAAAATAATGATGGTAAAATTCAATACGTTGCAGGGAATGCATTAGAAGGAAAAAAACCAATTTTCATAGAAGGAAAAGGAACTCATGGTCAGCGAATAATTGAGAATGCAAGTATGAGAACTACGAATGAACTTTATGTCGATAGAGACATAATGGTTTTGGCCAATCCAGAAATTGCTAACCTTCCCAATTGGGTGATCGCTCTAGTAGCAGCAGGTGGTTTAGCCGCTGCATTATCAACTGCAGCAGGATTGCTTCTAGTTATTTCTACTTCTATTTCCCATGATTTAATCAAAAAACAGCTTAGACCAAATATCTCTGATAAAGGAGAATTGTTGGCTGCTCGAATCAGTATATTATTTGCGGTGATCGTCGCTGGATTTTTTGGAATTTATCCACCTGGGTTTGTGGCTGCGGTGGTTGCCCTTGCTTTTGGGTTGGCAGCAGCTTCTTTTTTTCCAGCCATCATTTTAGGAATTTTTGATAAAAGAATGAATCGCGAGGGAGCTATTGCAGGTATGGTGGTTGGAATATCTTTGATGTTATTTTATATGATTCGCTACAAGACTGGATTGATCGGGGTAATGTCTCCAAGGCCTTCAAGTGAGTGGTGGTTTGGAACTTCACCAGAAGGGTTTGGAACAGTTGCTATGATGGTTAATTTTGTCATTGCAATAGTTGTTTCAAGATTGACTCCGCCACCTCCAAAGGAAGTGCAAGATATTGTTGAAGATATTAGAATTCCAAGTGGAGCAGGTAAGGCTATAGCTCATTAGAAGATGTACTACTATTTGCAATTTTGATTATTTCTCGTAAAGGTCGCAAGCCCATTAGACTTGTCTTTTTCTTTGCGGTCTTTGCGGTCTTTGCGTGAAATTCAAAATGTACATCTCGCCCATCATTTTAAGTAGTCGGACATAAGTAATCGTGTATTTATGTCCGACTACTTATTGTTTTGCTATGTCTGATAAATTTCTTCATTGCAAGATAAACGCCATTGCTCCATCCAAAACCTTCCTGCACATCATATTCCCCTCCTCCAGCTTCCAATGAAAGATCAACCACATTGTATTTTTCCATCATTTGACCAGTATTTTGAAATACTTTTTCGTTTAAGTTACACCATCGTTGAGCAATTTCTAAAGCTAATTTTTGATGTCCATAATTATCTAAACCTTTGACTGTAATCCATTGAAGTGGTGCCCATCCATTTGGAAAATCCCATTGTTCATCAGTTTGTAAAAGTGTTGTTACAACTCCACCCTGATGTAAAAACAGGTTTTCTATTTTTTCAGCGATAGCATCTGCTTGTTCCTGATTTGATATTTTAAAATACAAAGGATACATCATCGCCAAAGTGAGTTGCGATCGTTTTCCCGATTCCAAATCAAAATCAACAAACGCTTTTATTTCTTTATGGTAAAAAATTTCTTGGATTGCTTTGGCTCGTTTCTGGGCAAGGTTTAAATATTTATCTGCCTTTATTTTATCCCCATAAATTTCACTCGCCTTACTAATTGTTTTTTCTAAAAAATATAACAAGCAATTTAAATCCACAGGTAAAATATTTGCAGTTTGAATTTTCTCTAAATTTTGTTGATCCTCCAGCCATCTCGAACTAAAGTCCCAACCTGATTCGCAAGCAGCTCTGATGTGTAAGTTTGGATTAGAAAATTCACCTTTTAATTTTAGATCCTCTTCGTAAGATTCTTCTCTTGGGAAATTTTTATTATCAAAATATCTATTTAAGGTTTTATCTTTAACTTGAATTCTTCTCTTTGATTCAGCACTCATCCAAAACTCATATTCTTTTTCCAAAGCAGTTAAGTAAGTAGCTAAAATATCTTCTCCTTTTAGTTGTGCTAATAAATCTACCATCAATGCAAAAAATGGAGGTTGCGATCTAGATACAAAATAGCTTCGATTGCCATTTGGAATATGTCCAACCAGATCTATGAGATATGCAAAATTTTTAACCATATTCTCAATCAATTCTATTTGACCATTTTCTGCTAAACCCAACATTGTAAAATAACTGTCCCAATAATAAATTTCTTTAAAGCGGCCACCTGGAACAATGTATGGATGAGGCAATGGAATCAAACTACTTCCTTCTATTTTTTCATCTTTTGACCTTGTCAAATATTTCCAAAGACCTGCAATGTGAAATTCTAAATCTTGATTCGTATCACTTTGAAAATTGGAGGCGGGTAAAGTTTGTTCTTTGAAATTTCTCAAGATAAATTCCTTTAAATCAAAATCTGTTTTTTCTTTTTCTTGGTAAAAGTCATAAAGGATTTTCTCTGGAGAAAACAATGGAATCATGTCGACAAAAGTTTTACTGTCTTTAAAAACATATCCAAGCTGAACTGCTTCAAACAGTTCCCCATATATTTGATCTGGTGTTTTTATCATTATTATAGGCAATTTCTAATTGGAAGCTATTATGATTTTTAAAGTAAAGTTTTACAAAACAGACCTTTGATTATACATCTATTATCTTTTCATATATCTGATCATTATCCTCTTTGGGCAGAATTTGGATAATAAATTGATCTCAATTATGAGTATAATACATCAATAAGTATAACATGGTAGTAATAGAAGATAATTGAGAGAAAAATGAAGAAAAATAAAAATGTTTTAGTAACTTAAAAACAAAACCCGTAACTAATTGATTATCAATAAGTTACGGGTTGCTTTTGTGATCCCGCCAGGACTCGAACCTGGAACCTGCTGCTTAGAAGGCAGCTGCTCTATCCAGTTGAGCTACGAGACCATAATAACTGGATATGCTTTTTAAGCGGATGCAAATTTATATCTTTTTTCTAAAAAAATGCAATTTCCAACCTTTATTTTTTCAAACTTATTTTGCCATCTTTTCGTTCCCTTCCCTACGTGATTTTTTTTATATTCACGAACATTTTTAAAATACTTAACTATGAGCCAAACTAATGTCAAAATTGAAGAAAGCTGGAAAGCTGTTTTGGATGAAGAATTTCAACAACCCTATTTTTCTGAAATAAAAAAATACCTCGTCCAAGAAAAACAAAATGGACAAACCATATATCCTCCAGGTTCCCTTATATTTAATGCTTTTGATTCTACCCCTTTTGATAAAGTAAAAGTGGTAATCATTGGTCAAGATCCTTATCATGGTCCAAGACAGGCACATGGTTTGTGTTTTTCGGTAATGGGTGGAATACCGGTTCCACCTTCTTTAGATAATATTTATAAAGAGTTACAAACTGACATCGGTATAAATATACCGCTATCAGGTAATCTCCAAAAATGGGCAGATCAAGGGGTTTTTCTTTTAAATGCCTGCTTAACGGTTCGAGCACATAATGCCAATTCGCATAAAAATATTGGCTGGCATAAATTTACAGATGCGGTAATTCGAAAATTATCTGATGAACGGGAAGGTATTGTTTTTTTACTTTGGGGTGGTTTTGCAAAAAAGAAATCTGCATTAATTGATGAACTTAAACATTATGTTTTGACCTCTGGTCATCCTTCTCCTTTGAGCGCTAATCGTGGATATTGGTTTGGAAATAAACATTTTTCTAAAACCAATGAATTATTAGAAAAGCAAGGTCTCACTCCAATTGATTGGACACCGTAATACGGTTTTCCAAAACCGTTCGAAAAGGACGGTTTTGGAAAATTTTGTTACAGTTCCTCCATTTTTTTAATATTGTCATCCAACTTTTTGATATAACTCCCATAGGCTGTTTTATTCATTTTTCCAGCCCCCCAAAGCAAAAGCGGAGTTGCTATTAATATTCCTACTATCATTATTATCATGAATTTTGGATCTCCCAAAAGTTCTACAACAGTCATTCCTTTTGCCAACTTAGGTGCTATCATCGTGACAATAATTATTATTGGAAAAGATATCATTCCCCATCTACTTTCATTAGCCAATGCACGTTTGATGGTATCTCTATGCTTTTTCATTTCTGACAAAGTATCTTTTGATGAATCAATTTGATCATCCATTTGTTTGTACTCAGAATATAATCCTGACGCTCCAAATAAATATAAAACGATACCCATAGAGAATAAAGATAGCAATGATGGATTGTTTAAATTAAATATCGCTCCTACGATAAAAGCAATAACGAAAAATATTGCCCAATACATTTTGTATTTTAATCTCTTCTTTAATTCAGAGATAGTTGATGAGGATTCTTTTGAAATAGCTTTCATAATTTCTTCTTTTTTTATGTTTGATGATGAAAATTTTTCTTCGTTTATTTTTTTCCAAGCTTCATTAAAATCTAAATTATCCATGAGTCGCTTTTTTATAAGATTCAATAATTTGGGTTTTCAATCGGTGAATTTTCACATTAACATGATTCGTATTCATACCTAAAATTTCAGCGATTTCTTTGTTTTTATAACTATCCAAATGGAGTGTCATAATGGTTCGATCTACTTCATCCAATTGCCGAATCAATAGATATAACAATTCATGAGGTTTCTCTTTTATCTCCGTAGTATTTAAATCTGGGATTAATTCCACACTAGATTTCACGGTCTTCTTTTCTGCTTTTTTAAAAGTAAAAACCGTATTTAATGCCACACGATAAAGCCAAGTGCTAAATCTAGATCGCTCTTCAAACTTTGGAAATGATTTCCAAGCCTGTAAAAGCACCTCTTGAAATAAATCTTTTTTATCCTCAGAGTCATCTATATGCAAACTAATCACCTTATGAATTATTCCTTCATTTACTTGAATCAGTTCAACATATTTGTCTTCTAATGCTGTTGACATACTTGTCTGCGTTTTCTTAATTATTGGTTACATTTCATTAGTAGGAAAGGTAGAGCAAAAAATTACAGAGGATGTAATTTTTTTTTAAAATAATTTAAAATGAGTCGTTCGGGGTTCGAAAACTTAAACGTTCATGGAGTGTTTTTAAGGCAATTCATAAACAATTACTTGGTCTTTAGCTGCCACCAAGACCGCCTTTTTATTTTCTGAAAATAAATTGACGAGTTGAAATGAGGTAGTTCCTCCTAGAGGAAAATTAGGATCGAGGTTTCCTTTTTTATCGATAAGAAAAATTTGTTCTTGATTTTGGTTGACTGCGCCGATCATAGCTTTGCCCATATTTTGAGATTGAACGGAGAATATTTTATCTGGAGTATTTAAAAAACGAAATTTTCCAAATTGCTCAAAATCGTTTTTGTGATTATAAAAAATTTGTAATTGATCATTTTCCAAAACCACAAAATCTGTTTGATTGTCTCCCGCCAAGTCAGCGGAAGTATATTGAATATCAACTTTTGTAGGAGCTTTGTTTTGAGACAATCCCAAGGATTCTCCTTCCAAATTCAACACCCGCTGATGTCCTAAAGGATCAGCAATCATGATGTCATCTTTATTTTTTTGAACTTGAAAACAGAGCGGTTGATCCGATGTTGTAAAAACCCCAAAACCTTCAGTTGTTTTAAATCCATTTTTGTCAAAAGAAAAAATATCTCCTTTACTATTAAATACAAGCAAATAATCTTTATGTTCTGTTTGAAAATGTTTTAAAGGAAGCGACACCTTCCCTACCCCTTCAATACTTTGCCATCCAGAAAAAGGTTTTCCAAGCATATCGAATCCATAAACTTTTTCATTTTCGCAAGCTAAAAAAACACAGTATTCCCCTTCACTAAAATCAGCCAATAACAATCCATTTACGGCTTTCGAAGATAAATCCAATGGGAAATTATTTTGATTTTCTCCATTAAAATCGATTTGATGAATTTTGTCTTTAGTATTAAAAAGGATAATTGCAGGTTGGTTTTGGATAAAATTCCCAGCTACTATTTCCGATAAAATAGGGGCTTCCAACAACATATTCCATTCCTCCTCTCCTTCCGAATTAAAAAGATACAAACGATTCTCTACATCTTGAATCAAAATATCGTGACTTCCTTTTTCTTCATTATAAAGTGCATATGGTGAAGTATGTGCTTCTGCATGAAGTGGTGTTTTCCATTTTACCTCTACCGTTTCTTGAATTTCTTTTTGGTAAAATAAATATCCATCCAATAATAATTGATCCCGTTTCCACTTCCCATTTATTCCTAAAGTGAAATTTTTCCAATAATCAATTTGCTCTTGAACTTCAGCATCTCTATTGGAAAGGACATTTCTAAAATACTTTTGAGCGGATCTTTGATTCCAGTAAAATTCAGAGATTTCACTTCCACCCGATTTATTTTTCATTTTTAAAAAAGAAATATTCCTAGCCAACGTTTGATTGACTACAAATTTGTCAATCCAGTTTTCAATAACCCTTGGCGACTTTGCAAAAATCACATAATCTTCGATAAACGTATAACAAGGGTTTTGCATTTTCACAAATTCTCCTTTTGAATATGGAATAGGTAACTCTTCTAATAAAATTTGTCGGATAGGATAAGTTTGATATTCCCAGTTTTTTAAAAGTCCAACACTATCAGACAATTTCTCCAAATGATATTGAGCCATTTTCAAATTTTTCATTTGAAAGGCAACAAATTTTTCAGATTTCATTTTTCGAGTAAAAATCTGAGTTCTTCCAGTCAGCCATTCATTTTCAATCCAAGGTTTAAAAAAATCATCAAATAAAACTGATTCTGTTTTTGATTTAAATTTTTCTTTTCCTTGAATGCTTTGTCGAAAAAAATAAGCAATATTTTGAGGTAAAATATCTGCTACTTTAGATTTTGTAATTTTACTGTTAGAAAATAAATATTTTAAAGATTTATTTTCAATAGGCTTTAAATTTCCATTTAATAAGATTCCCTCTTCCTGAAAGTCTAATGTTATTTTGCTTGAACCTACCTTATTAGAAAAATCATCTAAACTTTGAATAGGTTTCGGATTTAAAAATGGAGTGGCAAAAGCTTTAAAATTATCGAAGAAAGTAAATACATCAATTTGAAAAGGTTTTTCACTTTTCTTATTGGGATACTCCAATTGATATTGATTTAACAAATTGTTTGCAGGATTTTTTAATTGCTGCATTCCTGTTTCTACTAGATAGGCATACCTTGATACTAAAAGTAAATTATTATAAACCGCTACAGTAAACTTACTTCCATCATTTAAAGTCAGTCGATAAACGGTGTTTCTTTGAGATTGGGATTCTTTATAGGGAAAAATTTTAAGTAAAGCTTCTAATGAAAAAACCTTTTTTTGATCATCTATCACATATAGAAAATCAACATTATCTTTACCACTTAAATGTAATGAGGTCGTGATACGAGCATCTAAAAGTAGCTGACGGTGATTTTTATCTTTGGAAAATAATTTACGAATGGCATTAAAATCTTCTGACATTTTTTTTACGAAAAAAACATCACTAATCTCCGCTGCATAAGGCATCTTTGCAATATGATATCGCAATTGAAAAAAATCATCGAAAGTTAAAACAATTGGTGCATTTTGAGGAATAGCTTCTATTGGAGCAACGGAAGCAAGCGGGTTGCGGTAAGTTTCTTGTATAAAAAAGAACCAAGTAGAAAAAGCAATTAAACCTGCTAAGAAAAAAAATAAAACTATTTTTTTCAATTTTGTAATGTTTCTGATAGTGTGTAAAATTTGGCGAGTCTATAATTCAAAATTAATTCCACGCCTAAGTTTTTTCCCTAAAACAAAAATAAGCATTTTATGAATAAGAAATTGTTATTAATTGGAGCATTGATGGGAATGCTGGCTGTAGCCATCGGAGCATTTGGAGCACATGGGCTTGAAGGGAAAATATCTGCTAAGCGGATCGGTACTTTTGAGACCGGAGTGACTTATCACTTTTACCATACTTTCGCGATATTTATTACGGTATGGTTGGCTGCATATTTTAAAGATAAATCTTTTTTAAGAGCAGGATGGTTTTTTGTAATTGGGTTGTTATTTTTTTCAGGTTCTTTATATTTATTAGCGACTCAGACACTTTTAGGCATTGAAAATTGGACAAAAATTATTGGCCCAATTACTCCGATTGGAGGTCTATTTTTTATTTTGGGTTGGGGATTTTTGTTTTATAAAATTTCTAAACAAGATATTAATTCAGATTTTCAAAGATGATAAAAGAATAGAATCAAAGTGATTTTTAGTATAATACATTGGTCTCACCCTGCTCATCCTCCCGCTCCATTTAACTAGTGAAGGCTTTCCTTTAGGAATCGAAGATACGGGATGGCTACTTTTTTTTCTTCTCAGGATTTGTCGAAGAACCTACCCTACCCGATGATTTTTCAAAATGTCTCGTAGAGACAAAATATAGGTAGAGGCATCAAACAAATAATCGAATCGTGCCATAGGTACGCAATATATTAAGTACCTACGGCACTTTTTTGCAGATGCTTACCTAAACATTCTACCCATATTTTGTCTCTACGAGACTTTTTGAAAAATCATCGGGTAGAGTACGAAGAACCTTAAAACATAATAGAATCAGAAACAGTTTTCCAAAAAAAGAAATCACCTTTTCCTAAAAAAAGGTGATATTCCAATATTCTATTCTAATCCAAAAACTTGTTATTTGGGGTTACTTAAATATTTTTGCGAATCAATGCTTCAATGGTATTCGGCAATTAGGGCAAACGCATCAAAATTATTTTTTTGAAATTATACCGAATTATCACATTGGAATAATAGATTGAACGCAGAGACGGGGAGACGCAGAGATTTTTTCATAAAAAAAAATAAAAAAACTCTGCGTCTCTGTGTCTCTGTGTCTCTGTGTCTCTGCGTTCAATAATTGAGTTTTTGGGGAATTTCTTATTTTGATGCGTTTGCCCTAATTCGGCAATCATAAAAATCATACGTATCATAATTAATCTGTGTTAAAAAATCATAATCAAAAAGGATTATAACGCTGATGGATTAGGATACTGATGATATTTATGATTGTCCTTAATTCGTGTTTTCAATAGAGATTATTCTAAATAAAATTGTTTGGAGAATTTCAAAACCTAGTAAATACAAGATTTTTGACTCATTCAAAATTCAAAATTTATCATTCAGAATTAACTCTAATATTTAGCATTTTAAATATTGATTCGCATTAATTGTTCATATTTATTTGATATTACAAACTTATAGAAGGGAAATCATTTTTTTGTCCGAATTAATAAATCAGGACGTCCGAAAAGGTAAATCTGGATAAATCCGTAGGAAACTAAACTCCTAGTCAACTAATGATTTATGTAGGGGTCAGTACAGATTTTCTAAACCTACCTGGTGCCATTCCTGCATGTTTTTTAAATGCTGTATAAAAAGTAGACTTAGAATTAAATCCTGCATCATAGCCAATAGATAAAATTGTAAATTGTTTGTCAACATCTTCTAATAGCATTTTCTTTGCCGCTTCTACACGGTAGCTATTTACAAAATCAAGAAAGGTAGTATTCAATTTTTCATTAATAATTTGGGATAAATAGTGGGCAGGAAACCTAGTTTGTTCAGACAAATCGGCAAGGGTAAGTTCAGACGATAAATATGGTTTTTCATTTTCAAAATGATTCAATAGTTTTTCCAAAAACTTTTCCTTTTTATCCTCCTGTAATCTAGATTTTTCATATTTCTGAACTTTTTCTTCATTCGAATTGGGAATCAACATCTGATGCGGAAAGTCATGAAAGAGTTCTGGTTTAACTAAAGCAGCAATCAAAACAGCTAACGAGAACAAAAAGAAACTCAAGAATGTAACCATCCATGAGTAATTTCCGAATGAGGAATAAGCAAACCAAATTATCGATAATAAGGGTAAAGTATGAATAGAAATAAAGACCAAAACCCAATTATGAAAAGCATGGTCAATAGAGGAAGTGGTATTACTTAAGTGTTTTTTATATTGAAAAATAAGCCATGCAGAAATAGAAAAATAGGTTATACTATGAATGACTTTAATAAAGGTAATTACATTATTAGTATGATAATCTCCTTTATAAGCTATATCGGTCACATAGTCTAATTTCTCTAGACCTGGTTGGAAGAAAAAAGGAGTCATCCAAAGGAAGTCGATAAAAAAAGGAATAAAATGTAACCATAAGATCGGACGCATTTGAAATCCCTTTTGGATACAAGCTCGAACATAGAAATAAGTTAAAGGGCCAATAAGTAAAGGAATTAATTTATTCAAACCTATTGAATGGGGAAACATTTCTAATAAGTCAAATCTAAAAAAAAACGATTGAAGAAAAATAAAAACGGAAATTAATACCAATAGACCTAGATATAGATTAGCCCTATTCTTTGCAGAGTTATTGAATAATAAAAATATACCTAAGACTAATCCTAAAAATAAGCCGATAATTATTAGGATCAGGTTAATGGGGTTAGTGATCTCGTTGTTCATTGGTTTTTGATGTTACTATTACTATAATCAGCTGGTAACCAGCGATTTACGGTATTTACTAGGTGTAGTTCCTACATGTTTTTTAAATGCTGAATAAAAAGCAGATTTAGAATTAAACCCTGCCTCATAGGCAATAGATAAAATTGTAAAATGGCTTTTATCATCATCTACAAGCATTTCTTTTGCCGCCTCTACTCGATAGCCATTGACAAAATCAAGAAAGTTACAATCCAATTTTTCATTAATGACTTGTGATAAATAATTAGTTGAGATTTTAGTTTGTTCAGATACATTTGCAAGTGTAAGTTCAGAGGATAAATATGGTTTTTCTTTTTCAAAATGATTCAATAGTTTTTTCAAAAGCGTCTCTTTTTTATCTTCTTGCAAATTGGATTTTTCGTACTTCTGATTTTTTTCTTCCTTAGAATTGGGCAATGGCATTTGATGAGGGAAGGAATGGAAAAGTTCTGGTTTGGCCATAATCGCAATTAATACAGCAAAAGAAAATAAGAAAAAACAAAATAGGATAATCATCAAAGTATACTTCCCAAAACTAACAAATGCAAATCCTCCAATAACAGCAAATGGTGGAAGTGCATGGATTATTATAAAAACTAAAACCCAGGAATGAAAGGCATTATCAACTGCAGAGGTAGAATTAGAAATATGTTTTTTGTATTGGGTTATCAATTGAATAGACAAAACAAAATATACTATAAAATGAAAACTTCTAAATAATAATATGAATTGACTTTCCCCAGCATCTCCTGCCTCTACCAACTCAATAAAGAAAGTATATTTCTCTGCCCCACTTAGCAAAAAGAGTGGAAGATGAATAAGCACATCCAAAGCTAAAGGTAAAAAATGTAACCATAAGATGGGACGCATTTCAAATCCTTTTTGAGTACAAGCTCTCACATAAAGATAGGTTAAAGGCCCTAAGGAAAGAGGAACTAATTTTGAAGTCCCAATGAGGTGAGGAAATTGTTCTAATAAACCATAACGAAATAAGAACCCCGGTCCAAAATATGTAATTGATAATAAAATTACAATGCCTAAATAAATATTGGCCTTATTCCTAGCGGAATTATTAAATAGTAAAAATATCCCTAGTGTCAAACCTAAAAATAATCCAATAATTATCAGGGTAAGATTAACGGGGTTAGTGATCTCGTTGTTCATTGATCTTGAACGTATTTTTTCTGGGTCGATTAATACTGTCAAAAAAGCATTTCAATCTACATAAAAAAGCTGAACTTAATTCAACCATTAAATTCAAACCTTATGCTAAAATTAGAAATGTCTTAATTGTATGTTTGTTTATTCCTTTTAATTCTAAATAATTGGGAATGCTAAATTAGGGAATATATACTAGTATAAAAGTAAAAAAATAAATATAATTTTCCTGCATCGGATCTCTATTAAATTAAATGTAAATCAAGAAATAATATGATAATTTGCTGAATTCCTCTCACTAAATCACTAAATAGAATGCTAATAAAACTTTAACTTTGCCCTTATTTCTTGATTTTTTATTCACTATAAACGATCACAAAACTAACTTCAATGGAAATTCTTTACTCCCCTATTTTATCTAAATTTCCTTTTTCCTATTTCTCTTTTTTTAGAAAAAACATCTTTATACTTTTTCTTCTTTTCATTCTTCCTACATTTCTTTTTTCCCAAAATAAATTAGACCATAAAGTATTTCTTCTAGGAAATATTTCAGAATTGCAACCTGATTCTAAATATTTCAATGAACTTATTCAAGAACTTAATATTCAAAAACAAAAGACGTCATTATTGGTATTAGGCGATTTGAGTAAAAAAAATAAAGGCGAATCCCCTCCTATTTTTAATACTAAAATCTTAACCGCTTTCGATCAGATAAAAAATGATAATGTAAAAATTCATTTTATCAGCGGTGATATGGATTGGGATAATTCTGGAAAAAATGGCTGGAATCATGTCCAACAACTCGAATCCTACCTAAAGAAAAATGTCAAAGCCGATCATTCCTTCTCTCCTGATGATGGTTGCCCTGGGCCACATGAAATTAAAGTGGATGATGATTTGGTAATTATAACAATAAATTCACAATGGTTTATGCATCCCTATGATCGACCAGAATTAACCAATTCTACTTGTGACATTTTATTTGAATATGAATTTTGGGAAGAGTTGGAAGATGCCATAGAGGACAATGAAGATAAAAATATTATCATAGCTGCTCACCATCCTGTTTATTCTCATGGATTTTATAGTGGCAAAGTTTATGATTGGAAATCATTCCTTCCCATATTTGGTGGTCCTTACCAATCTTTTAGAAGGCACGATGGTACGCCAAAAGATATGTCCAACGCAAAATATAAATTATATATCCAAAATCTTCAACGGATATTGGGAGAGCATCATGGAGTAATTTATGTTTCTGGGCATGAGTATGATACTCAGGTTTTACAAGTGGCAGAAAACTATTTTATCAATAGTGGCGCTACTTACCGAACTCGAAAAACAAGACCTTCCAAACAAACTTTATTTAGAAATTCAGAATTGGCATTTTCTGTCTTAGATTTCTTTGATGACGGAAATGTGGAATTGTTGGTAAAAAAAGAAAACGGGAATGTATTGTTTGAAAAAAGATTATTTTGTTCTAGTTGCAAAGAATCAAAAACAGAAGATTGTAAAAATTTCAATCTGAGATTTAATCCTTGCCAAGATTTAAAAAACTTTGCAGTCGATTCTACCCTAATTAAAAATTTAAAAAACCAAACTGTTCAAGTCATTCCAGGCATTCAATACAAAGCCACTAAGTTCCAAACAAAAATGATGGGACAACTTTATCGAAATGAATGGACAACTCCTGTCACCCTTCCATATTTAGATATTGGTAGTTATGAAGGCGGCATGGTTCCATTTGCTAAAGGAGGAGGAAAACAAACAGATGCTTTAAAATTTGTATTGCCTGATGGTCGACAATTTGGTTTTCGATCTGTCAATAAAAATGTTTCTAGAAATACTGCCTACATTTTAAATAACACCGTAATTACGGATTTCAATCAGGAACTTATTGCCAATCAAATTCCTTTTGGAGACGTTGTGACTTCGGTACTTTTAGATCATACTGATATTCTTCATATGCGTCCACGGCCTTTTGTAATGCCCGATGATCCTAGGCTTGGACCATTTAGAGAAGAGTTTGCGGGGCTCATAGGAACGGTTGAAGAACGACCAAAGAGTAAAAAAAAGAAACGTAAAGGTTTTGCTGGGGCAGATAAAATCATCTCTTCCAATGCCATGTATCGATACTTATTTAAAGACAACGATAATACAATAGATCGCCAAAGTGTGGCAAGAGCATTGATGTTTGATATTTGGGTAGGTGACTGGGATCGACATGGTGACAACTGGAAATGGGCAGGTTACAAATCTGGAAAGCACTACACTTTCAAACCCATTCCTAAAGATAGAGATCATGTTTTTCCAATTTATGAAGGAAAAATTCTACGGCCTTATTTAAAATTTACGCCACATACTGCTGATTTTTTTGATGAAATTTCAAGTGTTTATAACTTGATGTTTCAAGGTCGGCACTTAACTAATTTTTTAAATTCTAAATTAGATAAAACGGATTGGCAAGAAGCCGCAGACTATCTTCAAGCAACTTTTAATGAAGAAATTATTGATAAGGCATTTGAATATATGCCGAAAGAAATTCGACATTTCTCAAAAGATAAATTGAAGACTTTCCTACTCGCTCGGTTAAAAGAATTAGATAAAGTTCCCCAATTTATTGAAGATCGATTTTCCAAAACAGGATTGATGTTAGGAAGTAACAAACAAGAACTATTCGAAATAAATAGACAAGAGAATGGAAATATTTCAGTAAAAACCTATCAGTTTAAAAATAATAAAAAAGGAGATTTAATTTTTGAAAAAACATTTCTCGCCAGTATAACAAAAGAATTACATTTATATGGACTTGGTGGAAATGATGAGTTTTTATTGACTGGGAATACTAAAAATTCAATTCAAATTAGAATCATTGGAGGCGATGGAAATGATATTATTCAAGATCGTTCTAAGGTATTAAATGGGAAAAAGAAAACCTTAGTCTATGATACAGACAAAGAAGATAAGATTTTAAAATCATCTGAAACTATGGTACATCGTCCATATTATTCTCCTCAATTTAATGTTTATGATTTTGAAAATGATTTTCTTTCTGGTTACGGTTCGTTTTATTTTGCAACTGATGAAAAGATTGGTATTAAAGGGAAATTAGAAAAAGTCAAACGTGGTTTTAACAAACCTATTTTTAAAAGTAAATTCATTTTAAATTTTAAATATATCCCTGGATTAAATTCAATTAAGTTTAAACCAAAATATATTTATAACGATTTTTACAAAAACCAAAACCTAAGAATCCGAGGAAGAATGGCTATTAATGATACTAGTTTTGATGACCTTTATGGTTTTGGAAATTCGTATACGTTTAGTGAAGAGTTAGAAGAGGAAAGGTTTTATCGATTAAGAAATGATAATTATTCAATCTCCATTGGTTTGGAAAAACCATTTTTTAGTCGCAGTCATTTTCGATACAGCTTAGGTGTAGAACATCATGATATCCGTATCAAAAAAGATGATTCTTTTCTTGCTGAGACTCAAGATTTAAAAGAAGCCGCTCTTGGAAAAAATTCAATGATTTTTATTCGTACTGGTTTTGATATTGATTTACTTGATAATTTAGCCATGCCTTACGATGGTACTCGAATTGAAATTGAAAACACTTTGTATTCAGGAATAGAGGGCGCGTTTGATCTTTATGGAAAATTTGATATGTCAGCTATTCAATATTTTACAGCAAGGATATTTCGACCTACTACTTTTATATTTAAACTAGGTGGAAGCTTTACCTATGGAGATGCTCCTTATTATCATTTGACTTCTTTAGGAAATAACCGAGATCTTAAAACTTTTAATAGTAATCAATTTGTAGGATATTCTGGGCTTTATTATAATACAATGATGAGGTACGATTTGGGAACAGTTGCCAAAAGATTTTTACCCTTCAACATTGGACTTTTAGGTTATTATGACCAAGGACGTGTTTTCTTTAGAGAACAATTTTCTTTAGAAAATTGGAGATTTGGTTATGGAGGAGGAGCTTATTTGACTTTTCTAAAAGGAAAAATAGCCGTTAATTTTTTAGCTGGGAGAAATGAGTTTGAACAAGGTTTTTTCAAAATAGATTTAGGATTTGGAATTGAATAATATTTTACCACAAAAGTTAAAAAAGATAGACAAAAGGTTTTTCACATATCTCGGTGAGGAGATTCTATGAACCATGTAAAAAATCTTTTGTCCTTCTTTTGATTTTTGTGGTAAAACAATTATTCCGAAGTCCAATAATCAAATACCAATGCCTTTTCTACATATGGTTTAAGGATTTCTACAAATTCAATATGCTTGGGATGTGGGAGATAAATTTCTCTTCCTGCCTCATTTTCAAAGGTTACAAAAAAACAATGTGTGTACCCTTGATCCAATTCCTCAGGACTATTATTTGTTCCCCATTCAAATCCAATCACTTCTGGAATATGATTTTTTAATTCTGCAAATTTAGTTTCTACAGTTTTGATATTGGCAAGTGATGCGTCATCATTAAATTTAAACATTACAATATGACGAAGTAATTTTTCTTTTTTTGAAGTTTTGATTGCTTCTTCTTGCATTGGTTTTTTATTTATTTTTTTTGATGGAGTCGATTCTGTACAACTATGTAAGAGTATTGCTATAAAAGTCAATAATAAAAGATTCTTCATGTTTCGTGATTTTTATTAAAAATAATTTTACGGCAAAGTTAATTCAAAATTAGAGTTGGAAGAGGCTTTCAAAAATTTTATTTTAAAAACTGATGGTACTCAAAAATGTGATAACCTAATTTCGAAAACCTATTGAAGGATGAACGCAAAGGCGCTAAGACACATAGTCAATAAAAAAATCCCGATTCATCATAAAACGAATCGGGAACTGAACAACTATTTAATATAAAATTGTGAATAAAAATTTACTTAACGATTTATCATTATTTCCATAACTTTTACATCTTTTGAAATTTTACTTTGGTCTACTTCGTAAGTAAAATTAGAGGTATTCAATCTAAATGATAAGTTCCCTGTTCGCGCATAGGTTCTTCCTTCTACCTCAGAACCATGCACTTTTAAGTCAGGATATTGCTTTAATAATTTCCCAAATGAAGTGCCAATCCGAATACCTTTTTCAGTACTTGCTCCTTTAGATTCAATAATAATATTCCCAACTAGATTTTCATCATTAGGATCTTTTAATAAATATCCTACTTTCCCAAATTTCTTATTTTTGATATAAAAAATTTCGAATTGACCTTCTCCTGATTCTAAAGTTCCCTTTTCCAAAATATTGAAATGAGAGGAGATTAAATCTCCAGGAGTAATTTCTTGAAACGAATTTTTAGAAATCAAAAGTGGTAACTTCATTTTTTTAATATCAATAATTTCTGTGATTTTAATCTGTGATGGATCTGATTCATTCCAAGTTTCTCCTTTTAATGTTGCCTTATCACCTATTTCTAGACGAATAAAATTTTCGATTCCCCCAAGGTTTGATATACTGATTAAAGCATGGAAGATTTCTTTGGATGAGGTTTTCAAATTTGCGGTATAGCCATCCTTTCCATTTTCAATTGAAATAATTTTGCCTGAAATTATTTTCTCGTCATTTTGGTTTTTTAAACTTTCTTTGATTTCATTCGAAGTGCAATATGCTAAAGAAAGAATCATAAAAAATATCGATATTATTTGAATGGTATATTTCATAATTGAATTTTTAATTAGTTAAATAAAGAGTTCAAAATGATCCAATGGTGTTTGGCAATTAATCAATTTGTAGGCTTATCAATTTTTGCATAAGTGAAAACCAATCCTACTCTTATCATTTTCGAATCAGCACCATTATCTCCCATTATTCTTTTTCCATAATCCGCACTTGCACTCAAAAAAGGAAGAATTTTATATCCAAGACTTACAGAAGCTCCAAGCATATTTATTTTGTTATCATTGAGGTTTCCGTCCACTTCAGTTCTACCACCGAGTTTATAGCCAAGATTAGCTGCTGCCCATAACTTTTTGGAAAAATTATGAGACAGATGAGTTTCCAATAAAAAAAGAGGCTTTTGCTGAATCTTATTTTTTTCCGAAATTAATTGAGGTTCATCATTTGTGGTAAAAAATCGCATACTTGGTAAAATCTCTAACCAAGTCATTCTTCCTTTCTTTTTACTTAATGGAATGGCCATTGGTAAACTATACTGAATAGTAAATCGATTACTACCCAAATTGAGAATTTCTTCGTTAGAATATTTTCCAGAATACCACAATCTCACATAACTGTACATCGAAAAACTAGGTACATGTTGAGCATATTCGGCGATGGATAAAGCAGGTGCACCAATCATTCCTACCTTTAAACCAATAAATCCGTCCGCAATCCCTTTTGATGTAAATTCAGTAGGAATACCTGGAGCAGTTCCACTTAATTTTAAAGTTGCAGTACTTGGTGTTACAACTCCAACGATTTGAGCAAACTTATTTTTTAGTTTAAAAGTATGAAAAACTGAAATCGGATAAATGTTAATATCAAAATTTGCTTGCTTCACTAAAATGGTGCTTGGAGATAAGTTTTGGCTTAAATTAACATATTTAGTGGCTACCCCAAATACTCCTGTAGGTGCTAATAAACTAGTTCGTGGACCGTCACCTTGTGCAGTTAAGGTGGAAAATGATAAAGAAAGGACTATAATTAATAATCCTAATTTTGTAAATTGATTCATCGTGTTTGTCATATTTCATTTGTTTTTTAGTACATGACAAACATCGACTTAAAACCTAATAAAAACGTTCCGATAAATAAATTAGGACGTCCCGATTTATAAACTGGGAAAACCACTAGGTAGGACACAACACATAATCAACTGATTTTCAACGACTTACGATATCTATTAGGTGTTGTATTCGTATTCTTTTTAAATGCAGAATAAAATGCAGTTTTGGAATTAAAACCAACATCAAAGGCAATTGCAATAATGGTATAATGGTCAAAAGCTTTATCTGCGAGTCTTTTTTTAGCTTCCTCCACCCTATTATTATTTATAAAATCCAAAAAACTACATTTCATTTTTTCGTTAATTACTTGAGAAAGATAATGTGCAGGGATTCCTGTTTGTTCTGCTAGTTCAGCAATAGTAAGCTCTGGTTCTAAGTAGGGTTGCTCTGTTTCAATATGCGAAAGTAATTTTTTCAGATAAACGTCTTTAGAGGATTCTTGTAATTTCGACTTTTCATATTTCTGGGTTCTATTTTCAGATGATTCTGGAATAGGCATTTGATGAGGAAACGCATGAAATATTTCAGGCTTAAACAATGTAGATGCAAAAACTGAAATAATAAAAATTGCCCAACCAAAATACAACATAATATTCATTCCTGTTAAAAAATATATTCCCATCCCAAATAATGGATAAATTAAAAAACTACAAAAAACAAGCAACCATTTATGGAAAGCCTCATCAACTGATGATGCAGTATTGGATAAGTGTTGACGATATTTAAAAACCAGTTTAGCAGAAATAATGAAATAAATAACTCCAGATAATGTTTTTGCGATTGGAAGTAATATGTGATTAATTAATATGCCTGTTTCTCCATTGTGTCGAATAATCTCTATTTTCTCTTCGCTACTTAAACTAAGATTTGGGAGTTGAAAAAAGAATTCTATTATTATAGGAATAAAATGTAACCATAGAATTGGTCGCATCTCAAAATTCTTTTGAGTACATGATCGCACATAAAAATAAGTGATAGGTCCAAGAGCAAAAATAAATAAATTATCAACATGGAGGATATGAGGAAAATGTTCTACCCAACCCATATAAAATATAAAGGGTTTCCATAATTGAATTGAAAAAAACAAAACCAATAGGCCTAAATATATATTTGCTTTATTCTTCGCCGATTTATTTACCAACAAAAAACCTCCTATAGCAAAACCTAAAAATATTCCTATGGATATCATAAAGAAGAAATAAGAGCCTGAGCCTTCCATGTGTTTTCATTTGTTATAAAATATCAAATTATGAGTTATTCATAAAATCATATTTCAAGATTTATGTTTGTTTAAAATTATTGGACAGAGGTTATTCAGTTTGAAGTCTCTATTAGAATGGGTTGGAAGTTAAAAGTAAAACAAAAAAGGGGTTTTATGAATTCTCTTTCTTCTTTTTTTAAAAATGACTTCCTAATGCTATTTAAGATAATTCTCATATTTTAACTTTTTTTAAGAGTCTGTCTTCGTATTCCTTATTTTTTTAATAGAATCTTATCAGGTGCTTAACCTCAATTAACAGGTCAAGCCTGCATCTTGCCGTTATATCAATCAAAAATAAAAATGTTGATTTATTCAACGATTCATCACCACACTAAAACTTTGGAATTATGAACACGACTAAAAGATTTTTCGGAATAGCAATCGCTTTATTTATAACAACTTTCACTTTTGCACAAGTCTCTATAGGACTTAAGGCAGGGGTAAATTATGCTAATATTTCTACTCCTGATTTGTCAACTGTAGGTATTCCCAATACAGATGCTAACAGATCATTTACATTTGGAGCCGTTGCGGATATTGGAATCAAAAATGGTTTTTCAATCCAACCTGAATTAAATTTTAGCAAAAAAGGATTTGAAATTTCGCAAGGAATTCCTTTAGAATTATTGAATGTAAATCTTCCTGTAGGAGTTAAAGCAATTACTGATTTAAATTATATAGAAGTTCCTTTATTAGGAAAATACAGTTTTGGAAATGAGCGAGTCGGAGGTTATGTTGTAGCTGGTCCAACTATGGGATATGCCAATAGTGGTCGATTTAAAACTGCTGCAAGTTTTATCATTGACATCAATGTAGTCAATCAAAAATTTGATTTAGATGCATTGAATATTTCAAGATTTGATATTGGTGGAACGATTGGAGTAGGCGGAACAATGAATATGGGGAACACAAAAATGTTTGTAGATGCACGTTATACTCATGGTTTCAAAAAATTGGATAACGTTCCAGTTATTGATCTTGATTTTAGAAATAAAAACTTTGCTATAACTACTGGAATTATGATTCCTTTATCTAG